>JANIJG010005009.1:0-108085 GCA_024611175.1 Megaceryle torquata | reverse complement strand
CCGGCCCGGCCCGCGGCGGTGAGTACGGGCGGCTCCCGAGAGTGCCGTGGGGATAACGGGTGGGCTACGGGGCGAGGAGAGGGACCAGCCAGCTCGGCGAGAAGGAGCTGAGCTCGGCCCGCCGCGAGATCGTTCCCGGTGGGCCAGGTGGGTGGGGAGGGCCGGAGGGTGAGCTCGGATATCCCGGCGGGAGGGTCGCGCTGGCTGGACAGTGTAGCCCCGGTGTCAGCCTCTGGATGGGGACCTGGAGGGCAGTGTCCTCACCGGCTTGACCCGGGGGTGTACGGTGTCCCTTCTGCCGTCCATCCCACCGGGGAGACCCTCCGACCCCCCCGGGGCAGACCCTCCTTTCCCTTAAACAGACCCTTCAACCCCAGGGACAGGCCCTCCAGCCCCTGGGACTTGCCGCTTATCACTTTACACTCCCCTTCCCCAGCCTAGGCCCCCCTGTTCGTACAGGGTGTAAAAGTTGTCCCACCTGTCCCCACTTTCTGTGTGTCCACACCCGTTCCTAAAGATGCCAACTGAACACGCGACACTCCAAGCTAATGCTGGGGCCTGGTGGCTTTGCTCCCCAGGCTGGGGGACATTTTGGGGTGAGGGTGTGTGTTTTCCTGGCAGCTGGTGCCAGTCCTTCTCCTCTGGCATCAAGTCGTGAGGGCACCTGGCGAGCTGCAGGCTGGGGAAGTGCAGGAGCACTTCTTTGTGAGCTGTTTGCAGCCTGATGCTGCTCTGGCTGGTAGTGATACCCTTTGTGCAGCATGTTGAGGATGAGGATTTAAGCTTACCCATGGGCATCTCCTCTCTCCTTCTCTGTGCCCAGCAAGTCGCTTTGTTCTCTGAGATAGCAGTGAGTGGAGTGTTTCACTTGGTAGAATCAGAGTGCTTGGAGGATGGCAGGTAGGGATATGTTTTCCTGTCAGCTCCACCAGCCTGAGGACCTGATGCAGTAAGTCTCTGTGTGAGTAACCCTAATTTAGGTGAGTGGTTGGATGAAAGCCAGCGGGGCTGGGCTACTTTGTGTGCAAACACACCCTTAGGAGCTGGTCACCGCAAGGAGGGTGGAACAGGAGATAGAGAGATGAGTCAAGAGTGGGGGTTTGGTGGCAGAAACATCTCCAAAGGACTCAGTCTCTGCTGCTGACTCCCCAAGAGCCTGAGCTGCTTTGCAGGTGGGAATTGGGACCCCCATGAACCTCAAGCCACAGGTTTGAAGCCTCTTGGAGATGCACTTGAACCTTGCTGGAGAAGCTGGACGCAGAATCAGGCTGGTGTGAGCACAGCCCAGGGGTGCTTGTTTCTGGTCGTGCTCCCTCCATCTCTGGTCTTAGCCCAAGTATTGGGGCTATCAGGCTGGCGTGTGATACCACTGTGCTTTTCTGAGGGTTAGAAAATGTTTTGTTGTGGGCCAGAAATCGCATCCCATTGAAGCCCATCAGGGGCAGGGAGCAGAGCAATGGGAGGAGGAAGGCTGAGAACAAAAGCTCAGGGCATGTGGAAAGGATTTGTTTTGAAGAACTGAGTCAGCGGAGGCTGTTTTCCTGGAGCAGCCTTGGGGAAATGCTGCATTTGCTTTGGTTCCAGCTGTGTGATAGCCTAGGACGTACGTTTTCTGGTGATGTGTGTGTTTTTGTTTCTCTGCTGTTGCCTCTGGAGTTCCCAGGATGGGATAATGTGGTGGGACAGTACCTGCTGGGGCTTCCAGGTGTCCCCAGAATTGCACCTACCTGTGGTGCAGGCAGCCTCTAGCACTTGCCTTGGGTTGACAAGCAGTCCTGGAGCTGCTCTCTGAGAGCACCCCTCCCTGCCCTGGGGATGGTATTTGCTGGCAGCTTGCCTCCACCAGCACTGTCAATCTGAGTGCCGCTGCTGCCAGTACCTGCTTGGTTGTGTTCACTCTTTGCATCTCTTGAAGGGTTATAGCCATTGCTCTGTAGCAACGTGAGGGTGGGCAGGGTTGTATAGCTGCTAGTATTAGAGATACCGACTGTGACGCTTCTCCCTCCCCGCTGCCTTTCTGAGCTTGATCTGAAGAGAAATGAGATCATCTAGAGCTGCATCAGTGCGTCTTGCCCTGGGGACATCATTGCTCCTGGGGTCTGTGCTGGTGGGACCCTGTGTTGGTTGCTGGCAAGCTGGTGTGTGGTTTGTAGAGCAGGGGGTCTGGGTCAGGAGTTGGGCACAGACCCCGTGCACTGAAGTTTCTTGTGCAGAAAGGCCCTCTTAGGGTTCGGCTGCTGGAGCTGAGCTGCAGGTGAAGATGCTCTTTGCCCAGGGGCGGGTATCAGCCATGCAGCCCTCTGTGGTGACAATCTCTGCTTGTCCTCCAACAATCCTCCTCCCTCACCCTGAAACAGTGGGGTTACATGGTGCTGGAGCGGCCACTGGCTGCCCTGTGATTTTCCAGTCTGCTCAGCTGTATACTGGAATTGCATCGGCTTTGTTCACCTTCCAGCAGTTTCAGCGGGATGTGTGAAGAGTCTGGGAGGAATAACTTCTCTTGCTCCTTTCACACTGGGTGGAAAGAGTTTCCCACTGACTTCAGTGGAAACCTCTGCCTGGGGAGAGCTGGCTGGAGCTACTTGCGCCACTGTAAATCGGGGCTTGTTCTCCGGGAACTGGCAGTGTGTGGAGAGCGTAATACCTGGTTAATTGATGAAAAAGTGACGCTCATGGTCTCCCGTCCTGGTGCAGGGCTGCCAGCTCTTGTATAAGGAGCTCTTTATGTGAGAGCCTTGGCTTGTGTTCAGAGGCAGGGTGGGGGAAAAGGAGAGGCAAATTTTGTGGTGCAAGCATTTGAAATGGTGCTCCTGGCAGGATGCAAAACCACAGAATTGTGTGAAAAAACTATTTGAATGCTTCCCCCCCCCCCCCTTCAGTCTTACAGTTTGTCTTTTAAACCTCTGTAAAAATATTTGTTGAGGGACCTGAGTCATCACTTTTTGCCTCTTTGGCTCAATTTCCTGTCTGATGGCTTTGTGAGGTTACTTGTTTGGATCACGGGAGCAGGGGAAAAAGTAATTCTTGTGAATTAAGGTAAGGAGATCATAAAATATTGTTAAAATATCAGTAAAACAAACAAGCGTAGTATCCAACACAAAGGGCTCCTCTTCCTATTTGTCTGCTGTTTTTGCTGAGGTTTGGGAGCTGCCAGGTTTTCTTCCTCTAGCCAGCAGGAAAAAGCTCACATCTAAAATAGTTGCCTTTCCCCCAGCCCTAGATTTTCCATCATCACGTGATTCCAAAAGCTGAGGATTTAGGAAGAAACCTCAGCCGCCATGAGGCTGATTTTAAAAATGAGATGAGCTGGGAACACAAGTTTTGCTTTTAAACAGCAAGCCCAAGGCTTTGCAACCATTTAAACCAAGTTTTATATTCCCTCGAGCGCTGTCTGAATGTTGGGAAGGGGTTGAGAATTCATTAGACGTAATTCTCATTACAAACCATTGCATTTTTTTGTATCCCTGGCATAGAAATCTGGCTCAGGGTGCAGCTTTGCACATCAAGTGGCTGCGAAGGAGGCCAAAAAAAATGCAGTTCTTGAAGAAAAGCTTCATCGTAGTGCAGAGGGTCACCTCTGCGCAGGGTGGAGGTGGGCTCCGGCCCGTGCGGATGTCAGTGGGGCTCTGTGGCTTGGTGCTGGTGTGCCAGTGAGAATGAGCGTTGGCAGTAGCTATGTTTATTATTTATGTTATGTAGTTTATGTTTCTTGAGTAGTTATGTTTGTTTGTTTATGCTACTGGGGGAAGGAAGGGCTCTGAAGCTCTGGGTGCTGTGGTGAAGAAATGGTGCATGGGCTGGGGGCCCTGCATTGCCTGGCTGCTGCTGGGGCTGCTGGCAGGGCCGGGCTGGCTGGCATGCGTGTTATTTTGGCACGCGGTTAGGTTAGAAAGTAGAGATATTTCTCATCACTTAAGCGCTGATTTTTTTTTCTTCCCCTCTCACATGGTGCTAACTGGAATCAGGAATTCAATTAAAATTCAGAAAGCCAGCATTTTTTGTTTTCAATAACTTGGAAAAGCCTTTAAGGAGCTGAACAGCCAGTGCACGGTAAATATACTCGGAATGCGGGAGGTTCCCTCTGCACCTGGGGGGGAGCCTCGCTGCCTGCACGTCCTTTGCGGGGCTGCCACACTCTTCCTTTACATTTCATACCGTCTGGGTTTAATTAACTAAAATTTTCCCCCCCAAACTGGTTGTTGAAACAGATCCCCCCATTGTGAGAGCTCGGCTCTGGTACAGCGACTGGAGTATTGGGGTGGGAAAGTTTTAAGGCAGCGTCTGGTAGTTAAAATCCGCCCCAAAATCCTGCGAGGGCCGTGTCCGCCCTCCCTGCTCTGCTTGTTTGTCCTGCCCGGAGCACGTGTCCCGTGCGTGCATCGCTGCCCCGGGGAGATAAGATGTTGGTGTTTGGCCTCTGCCTGTCTTGGCCGGAGCCTCCCGCGGGTGCTGCCTGGGCCGGGCTGCCCGTGGCTGGGCTGCAGCCCACGGCACCCAGCCTCTCGCTAGCCCGCGGGCAACGGCATTTTCTGCACCGGCACAGCGGAGGGAAGTGGCTGCCCCGGCGATTGCAGCGTGTGACCTTCTCGGAGCCGCTGCGTAGGGCAGTTGTGTACAGGGTCAGATGGCGATCGCCAGGATTCACAGCGACGTCACGGTATTTTCTGCCCTAAATCACAGATTTCCCTCCATGAAGCGCCGGAGGAAGGCTGGAGTTGAGAGAAAACGCGCAATCTTCTCAGCCTGTCTAAGGCAAATAGAGGCTTGCCAGCTGAGGCTGGAGCGGGACCGGTCTGCGCGGCTCGGTCATCGCTGCGCGTTCTTAACGGCGGAGGCTGCTGCGCTCTCGCCCTGCCCTGCTCGGCCCTGCCCTCGCCCTTCTCCGTTTCGGAGCAGCCAGCCCAGAGCTGCCGCCGCTCCGGAAACCACGTGCGGCTTTGTGAGCGGGGCGTGCGGAGAGCGCAGGGCACGCAGCGGGGCTGGGCTCTGCCTCCTGCAGAGGCACCTGTGATGCGCTTGTTCAGGAGCAGCCGTCAGAGCCCGTCTTTTTTTCAATCAGGTTTAGAGGAAATACTTTTTTTTGGCTTTTTTTTCTTTTTTTAAATTTCTTTCCTTCCCTGTTTTCCGAACGCCTCCCAAAACATGCTCGGCCAGCGGCTCCAGCCCCGTCCGCAGCGGCGCTGCCGCCCTCCGCACGTCACCGCTGGGTGTGGGGGAGCGAGTTTTGCTTTCGTTTGCCCGGCTGGAGCCCTTGGCTTCCCGTCGGGTGAGAAATACGGAAACACCTTTGCCGCTGGGAGCCCGGGGGCCCTGCCTTCTCCGGAGCACTCAGCTCTTCTGCTCTTTGGAGCTGGTAGTTTCTCACTGGTAAGTGGTTTTAGGTACTTTGGGGACAGCATAAGAACATTTTTGGACCTCATCTGGAGACGGTTAGAGAGCGAACCCTGCTGCCTTTTGCTTCCCCGGTGCTGGGCAGTCTTTGCCCTGGGGCACCGGTCAGTGCCAGCCGGCTGGCATCGTAGGTTGCCTGCACCCTGGGAGCTGGTGAAGGTGTTTGGTTTGACGCTAACATCCCTAGCTTCCTGAGATCTTCAGTTTTGGTGTCTGTGCAGGCGTGGTCCCCTCTGTGAGGACGTGGGTCCCATTCTCTGTCCCTGGAGCAGTGACCGTGTAGCAGCCGTGTCCCTCCAGCTGCGGGGGGACCAGCCTCCACCCTACAGGGATGCTGGCACGGGGACGGCACCACTGCAGGGACTCTTGCCTTTCCAGATGCTCTTGTCCTGAGCACGGCACCTCCCCTTAGCTACAGGGCAGAGCAGCCCCAGGTCCCTCCAGTTCCTGCTTGGAAGTGGGAAGCGGCCAGGGTGGCAGGCTCAAGTTGTACTGTGGGTGGATGCAGGTGGACCCTTGGAGACATTTTTTTGGGCTGTTGTAGAAGTGGGGGATGGAGGGCAGGGTGGGATTGTGTGGAGGGGTCTTGCTCCCACCCTGTGTGTCCTTCCTTATGCACTGCTTTCTTCACTAGCACTGCTCTCTCACAGAGTCCAGCTGCTGCTGTGCCACATATGGGGATGGCAGAGGCAGCTGGAAGTGGTGGGTTTGTGCTCGATGTCGGTCGCGGCTGCCTCGGCTCTGGCCTGGGAAGGGGAAGGGCTTTGGAGTGACTTTTCAGATTATGATGTTTACAAAACGAGATGAGCAATGGATGGTGCTGCTGAGCCCTGGGCAGCCCCCATTCTCTCAGGTCCAGACAGAGGGCTTGTTACTTCACCTGCCTGGCTTCTTCAGAGCATCTTCCCTAGCTCTGTCTGCTGTCACGCCTCTTCACTGTCCTGAAACCCAACAGGCAGTGCACATCCTTAGGTTGGACCATGGGGTGAGGGAGAGGGGAAATAGTACAGAGCAGAGGGGGGCTTTGTCTGTAGAAACCAGAAAATGGTGGCCCCATCCCCTCCAGCAGCAGTGGGATGGCTGCGTGCCACAGCCCAGGCCAGGGCAATGGTGCACAAGCCACAGAGGAGCTCGGCCAGTGTAATGAACCATAAATAATAACATCTCCTAATCCCCTTTCCCTTGATGGTCTCACTAGCAGGACCTGTTAATGTGTTTACACTGGTATTACAGTGTGATATATGATGCTGTTATGGTATCTATCTGTGTCCCAGCTCCGTAAGCCAACAATGGATGGAGAGGTATCCCTGTGCATCCCACAGGGTGCCCTGGAAGATGGCAGTTGGGCAGGGGATGCTCTCATCCCCTGTCCTGGCATGTGCCCGTGCTCCCTCCATGTTCCTGCCCACCAGCCCCTGCCTGCCTGGCTGGGGCTGAGCTCCTAAGGGACCTCCCTGGGCCATATGTCAGCAGCACCCATGGGTGGGACATTGCGTAGCTCCTTGTGAGCCAGCTGGCTGCCTGGTGGAGCGTCCAGAGGCAGGGCTGCAATGTTCCTTCTGCCTCTGAGCAGGGAGCAAAGGCAGCTTCACCTAGGGAGTCCCTGATTACTCTCTGGAGGCAGATCTCCCAGTGGGTGAAACTCTCCCAGCATGGTTAGGGTGGGATCACAGCATCTACGTGCCCTGTGCTGGAATCAATCAGGCTTGACTCTGGCCACCTCACTGCCATCAGGCTACTTGCCACAGGTTCCCTGGGAGCTGGGGGGAAGATGCTGCAGCCTGTTTGAGACCCTGTGGGGGGTACAGGTACCCCCTGAAGACACTGAGGTTGGAGTTCTCCACTGCAGCTGGGTAAGGCTCTTTGGGTAGCATCTTCTCTTGCTGTCTGGGAAGCAAGGACATGGCCTTTGTGGAGAGGCTGAAACTTGAAGCCACCTTTCAGGGGCAGCTTTGTTGCTGTAGGGTTTGCATCAGGGTCTTCCTGTGGCTCCCAGGTCACCCCGAGGACACCTCTGCTGATCATCATCCACAGAAGTCTGCTGGGCACTGCCTGTTTAGCAGTTGGCTCTGCCACTTGGGATTTTGGCAAGGAGGGTGCTGCCTACATTGGCACCAAACCATATGGAGCTTTTCTGGGGACAACAGAGGTCTGAGAGGAGCTGGGCCTTGTATGGACTATTGTGTGGGTACGAAATGAAAGCACAGTCACTGTTGTACTGAGGTAACCACCAACTGTTGTCACAACTCGCTTGGGATGGGATTTTTGCGTCACCAGTGTGAGAAACCCAGCTGCCAGCAAGAGCAGGGCTACCTGTGGAAGCATCATTGGGTATGGTTTTCATCAGGAAGAGTTAACTGGGGAAATGACTTAATTTTGTTCTCCTGAAACCCTTTTTACTGCTGTAGCAGGCCCCCCAAATATCTCAGTACAGTCCCCTTGGCTCCTTCTTCGGGACTTACAGCCTGGAAACCAGAGCCCATCATGGGCAACCACCTCTGCCAAGTCTCCCATCCCTGGCACCATTGCAGGTGAGGTTGCCCAGGGCTCTGAGCAACCTGCTGTAGTTGTAGATGTCCCTCCTCCCTGCAGGGGGGTTGCACTAGATGAGCTTTAAAGGTCCCTCCCAACCCCATGCATTCTATGATTCTATCCCCAGTCTTCAAGAATTTGAGCTCGGTGCCAGCTGTGCCACCCACACTGGGCTGCTCTGAGGCAGTTTTCAGCCTTTCCCTGCCTTGCAGGAAGGATGAAGGTGCTTCTGCCTCCCCAGCATTTGCTGTGGAGGGTCCTGGTGCTGTGTCCATGACTAATTGTGCTCAGAAGGTAGCAAGGCTGTTATTAAAACCTGGTGCAGGCGGTGAATCCACCACGTTGCCGAGGCGAGGCTGAAAGGCAAACGGTTTTGCTTCACAAAACAATTCTGGAGATGATGGTGTTTGTTGACAGGAGGAAGCAAAGCGGCTGGTGTGGGTTTTGACAGCGTGGGGAGCTGCGTTGGGCATCCGTCCCAGTGTGTCCTGGCTTTTCCTGTGACTCTGGCTCCACGAGTGCTGCCTTTTGGATTTGCTGCTGCTCTGGGCAGCTGGTTTCTGTGTCCTCTGGATTCTCTCCTTTGCTTCAATCTTCTGACAACACATTTTCACCTGCTCTTCACCCTTCCCCAAGTACCACCGCTCTCCTGTTGTGTCTCTGCTGCCTGGAAGCTCAGGTCTGTGCTTTATAGGAACTGAATTGACCTGTTCCATACTCAACTCTGATTTTCCCCTTCCAGAAAGGAGATTTCTTTCTACAATTGCTGTAGCCAGGCAGCCCAAGTGGGTAAACTGAGTCACGTGTGACTTCTATGAGCTATTACAGAAATCACGGATCATCCCAGAGAAGGGGAGGGATGTTCCTGGGAGAGGCCCAGAGGGACTTTGCACCAGTCCCTGGGGGATATTAGCACTTCTGGGGCTGTTTCAAATATGCCTGGTATTCCCTCTGAAAATAAATCTGACTTCTTTAAAGAGACCTTCACCGAAGTGAGATGGTACTATTAACATTTTAAAAAAGCCGCCAAAAGTGTTTTGCTTAAAGCACAGCTTTACTTTTTCTTTCCCTTTTGTGGTTTTTTTTTTTTTTTTTTCTATTAATGCTTAAAATGGTGCCTTGATGTGGCCTGAGTGACTGCTTCTTGTGGGACTTCTGCAGAGGGAAGGGGAACCTCCCAGGGCAGAAGTTAGTTTGCAAAACATTTAAAGCTTTCCTCCCCTCATCTTTCAGAGAAGAGAGGAAAAAAAGACCCTGGAGTTTCCAGCTGGTCCTTCTGCACATGCTTCAGGTATCTGCTGTAGAGATCAGAGGGGCCATGAGGCGAGGAGAACGTCATCTCTGTGTTGCACTGGGGCTCCCAAGTGTTCATCTCTGATATTCTGGGTGGTCCCAGGGCTTATGTGTGCCCCCAGCCAGTGAAACCCCTTGCTGTGGGATGTTGTGGACACAGAGCAGCTTGGACATGACCAAGTCATGAGGGAAAGAGCACCTCGGGGTTACAAAGCTCAAAGATGCATCTGGCTCAGGAGGTCCTGGAAGCTGGAGCCCAGAAAGGGTTTGAGGACCATGTCTCTCCACCCTGGTCCTGCTCTTGTGATGCCTCTTCAGGCATCTGCTGTGGCTGATGGCAGATGGGACTATGGGCAATTGGACCTTCATGCTTGTCCCTGAGAGCTCTCATGGGTAGCCTGGCCATGCTTTGGCAGGAGACCATGTGTCTGTGTGATGGGCACAAAGCTGGCAGCTGGGAGTGTACAGCAGGAGAATATTCGGCTGCAGATGCCGAGCAAGTCGCAGGATGTTGTTCAGGGCAGGAGAGGAGAACAAAAAAAGGAGAAGAGACTGGAATTCAGATGATGGCAAGTTGGATCTTTTGGTGCCAGCTCAGCACCCCGCCCACCCCCCCAAATTTAAAGCATTTGCTGAGGGATTGAAGTGCTGCTGGCTCACTGCAACCTGGTGGTGCCTCAGATGTGAAGCCTCTGAGCCAGGAGGACCTGTGGCTGCTGCTGAGGCTGAAGCTGCATGGTCCTGGGGAAGGTGTAGGATCTGTGGTGGAGCTGCAGGAGTAGAGGTGGCTGTGGCTCTCTGGAAGGGAGGCTCTTGAGGCCATTTCCCAGGGCAGGATGGTGTGTTTGTATGAGTGATGGTAGCACCTGCAGATGTAACTGTGCCTAGGTGCCATCACCACCTTCTGCCCCTGCCACCTGTCTGAGTGTTACCCTTCCCATGGGGTTGTTTGTGCAGCCAGCCTGTCTGGGAAAAGGAGTTTCTCATTTAAACAAATTACTTTTTGGCTGAATCAGGATGGTGACTCTCCTCAGAGGTTTATACCAGGACTGGAGCTGAGGGAGGGAGTAGCCTGAGCCATGATTTGGGAGAGCTGCCTGTCTCTTTGGCATCTCCATCCCTAGGCTGGCTGGACCAGCAGCTCCTCAGGGGAAAAATCATCTTTACTGGGATGGTGGGGAAAGGGGTGACATCATCTTACTGTTGCCTTTTGCCTTCTGGAGGAGGAGGCAACCGCAGGATTCTGTGCTTCACACCTGTGAGATGGCATCAAGCTTTCCAGGTTGGCACCTAGCAGGGGAGAGACCAGTGTCCCAGTCCCTAAGTTTGGGTGCCTGGGTGGGGACTGTGTCCATGCAGGGGAAAAAAGCATTCCCAGCTCTCTGCTGTCAGCTGGCCCTGGCCAGCACTGGCCACCTTTCCTCTGCTGTGCCTGTTTTGAGCATGCTCTCCGGGGGAAGCATGGCAGGCTAAGCGCAGGGGCTGGGGCACGGGCAATGCACTGCGCGCCAAGAGGATGTTTTGGTGCCTGACAGCCCTGGGAAAAAGCTTTTTCTACTGAGTCATTTGCTGCCTCTGCTTTTTTATGAGATTTGGGGGAAGGGGAAATGGAAAAACGCAGCCCAGATATCCCTGCTCTGGCAGGACCAGATCCTTACCAGCACAGCTGCCCCGTTTGCTTTCCGGAGGGAGCAGCAGACAGACAGCGGCAGAAATAGAACAGGCCTGGCTATTTTAAGACATCGATTACATGATCTGTGCAGTGAAGAAAAAAATAATAAATCTTGAGTTTAGCTGTAACGGGCAGCATGGGCTCGAGAGGAGCAGATGCAGCTCCAGTGGGAATGGGCATTTAGGAGCTGTTGCCTCAAGCGGCTGCAGGGCCTTGGCAATGGACAAGCCATGAGGACTTTTACTTCTGCATGAGTTTCTTCTCAAAGTTGTGGTAGATGGATGGTTGCCCACAAATGGCACCATTCTGGTGTGATGCTGCTGCTGTTCTGGTGTCACGCTGCTGCAGTGGACAGGGAGCGATGGCATGAGATGTGCTTGGTCTTGGCAAGGGGAAACCCCGCTCGGGGAAGTGCTGTTTTGGTGATGTGCACCTGTGCGCAGCCAAGGGTGGGGATTTTCTTCTTCTTGAGGGGTTTCTGGATTCCTCTGGAGCTGGAATGGTTGTACCACTTTGCCCTGAGCTACGGGCTCTGATAGAAGCGTTTGTGTTTTCTGCTGGGGGTTAAAATCAGGCTTGTTTCTGGGGATTTAGTGCCAAGCAGAGATCTTGGCAGGTAGGAGAGGGGGGTTCGGAGCCTTGGAAGCAGGAGCTGTTTTCCTGTCAGTATTCATTGCCTCTGGGGCTGAGTGCTCAGGCTGGCCAGAGATGAGCCCAGAGCTCCCTCTCCCACAGCCGTACTGGGATCACCCCATCCCTGTCACCATCCCTATCCCAGCTGGAGGCTGAGCTTCAAGGGCAGAGGGCAGCAGCACAAATGCTTCTACATCCTCACACCCAGGAAAAGCAAACAAATAAGATTTATTGAGGTTTCAATGCTAAGCAGCAGCTTATCAAGAAAGGTGATATTTGGGGTTTTCAGGTAAAGTGGGTGAGCCAGGAGCTACTCTTGAAAAAGAGGGCAAAAGGTATTAAAGCAGCTGCTGAAAATAGCTCTCTCCACTCGCAGTGCCAGCCGCAGAGTTTTATTAGTATACATGAACCCGAAAAGGCTTTTTTTGCTTGTTTTCCTTCCTTCCCCCTTTCTTTTTCTCTGTTGACCTTTGGTGTTTTTTGCTGAGTAAACTGCACGTCAGAAGGCAAAACTGTCACGTGGGACGGTGTTTAGCACTAATGGTATAAAACATTTATCTCTGTGAAATGATTTTGGTAGTGGACTTCTGGTAAATCCTTCTTGTGATAAAGAGCCATCAGGGCCCTGGAAGTCATTTTGTGCACCAGGTCATGGAGTGGTTGTCACGTCTGACTTGCTCTTCTGTGAAGCAAAAATTGCCATTTGCTGCCAGAGCCACTGCTTTCTGTTGGCCTGCTGATCTGGATGAGATGGGGCTGAACCAGGGCTGGAGCTGCTCTCCACCCAACTCATCCTCACCGTCCCCTTTCCCTGTGACGGCTTGAGGGGGCAGAGCTCAAGTTTGGGCCTTGTAGCTTAGGTCCATGGTCTTGGGACCAGCCAAACAACAACCAGTTGTCATGCTGTGAGATGGTGTGGAAATGTAGTTCCTTCCCACAACTCTTGGAGGGTTAAGCAGAAGATGTTGTTTATGGAGCAAAACCACAGCAGGTTGTAGGTGCTCTGCTGGGCTCCCATTCAGGATGTCTCCGTCGTGTGGTGGCCACATGGGGATGGTGATGGGGCAGGGCAGACGCTTTGGAGCCAGGAAAGCCTCCTAACTGCTTGGGTGTAACTTAGAGCACGAGAGGAGGTTCCTCTGTCTGCCCAGCCCACAAGCACCAACAGCGCATTTTCTGCCTTTCCACTTGCACTGAGGTTTCTCTCCATCCTTGTGTCCCACAGACTGCCTGGAGCTGCTGCCGCTGGAGTCCATGGCGTACACCGTGACTCCCACTCCAGTGGGGCCCATTGGCTCCCAGTATTGTGTCTGCAAAGTCGAGCTGTCCATATGCGGCCAAAACCTTCTGGACAGGGATGTCACTTCCAAATCAGACCCCTTCTGCGTCCTCTTCATGGAAGTCAATGGGAAGTGGGTGGAGGTAAGTCCTGAAGTTGTGTGGATTTCCTCCTCCTGTGGTTTGCCTGTGCTGGTGTCTCTGCTTTCTGTGCTTTGCTACAAGCTGGTCCTTGTTCCTCCCTGAGCAGAGGTGGAGGCTTTTCTGGTCCCCCTGAGCCCGTGCACATGGCAACAGTGTGTTAATTATTCTGTGTTAATTATTCTCTGTGTGTTGCAACTGGTCCTTTACCCGCCAGTGCATTCTGCTTGGGTCAGATTTAGCTGCGGATCTAGTGAGAGGTGTCCCTGCTCATGGCAGCAGGGTTTGGAACTAGATGATCTTCAAAGGTTCCTTTGAACCTAAACCAGTCTGTGATCCTGTGACTGTCCTTGCTAGATTTGGGTGTCCCTGCTGCACCAGGGCACACTCCTCAGCAGATGTGCATGGCTGCTGGTGGCCCATGAGCTGTAGGCACTGAGGCTGGGCACAGAACACACTGGCATGCTCTTGTGGCTGGAGGTTGTGGTCATGAGAGGTGTTTTTATTTTCCTTGTATGCATGGAGGAGCTGAGAGCTGCATCCCTCTGCCTCCCTACCCACTCCAACACAGGCTTGCTTCAAGGCAAGACCCTGCTGATAAAAGGCTCTTTAAGGACAGGAGGACCTTCTGTGGCTGCTCCATCCCCGGCGGTAGGTGTACATGGGATAAATCCAACCCCTCCAAGGTGCTGACAGCGCACAGGGAGCCCTCGTGTGTTGTTCCCAGCCCTCTGCTCCAGTGGGACAAGGCTGCTGCCAACTAGGCTAATGGAGCGCGAAAGAATTGTCCTTCAGCAGCTGTCTGAATTATTTCGTAGCATAAGTAAAACATTGGCTTGATCCCAAAAGCTCGCTTCCCGGCATGCCCACCAAGTGGATGGAACATCTCCCTGTTGCGGGGAAGGAGCACAGGTGTACACTGTGCTGGGGACTGGGTCTGTGCATTCTGCCAGCACCATGGTTCTTCCAGAGGTGCACAGATTGGCTCTGAGCAGCATGACCTTGGTCATCAGCTAAGCTGCTGCAACAGCAAGAAGTCTCCCTTGGGTTGGTGTCCCAGGCACGGTCTCAGGCTGATTTTGCAGTCAAAGTGTACATGAAATGGACCAGGGATGTCTAAGGATGGTTTTCATGGTGCTTTATTCAGTGTCTCCATGGAGAAGCTATAGTTGTCATCTCCTTCTGTGGCGGTCCAAGTTGGGCAGGGTGCTGTCTATGATAAAATTAGTGTCGTGAATCCAAACTCCAGTGTTTGTGCAAGAGCATTTAGCTTTGGGCCTAAGAAAAAACTTAGGGCTACCAGGAGAAAGACTCCGGGCTAAACTATCTGGAGGGAAAAAATGAGGATTTAATTTTATAACTGCAGTTGTAGATGATGTAAGACCTCTTTTCAGATGGTCTGTAAGGGAACAAGTGAGCAGAGGATGGATGGATGGTTACAGGCACTGGTGTTCCGTGCACCACAAAATGAGCAGCCAAAGGGCATTAAACCATGGAAGCCAAGCAAAAATTGTCCCAATTCCAGGGAAACTAGGTGGTCTCATTTTTCATCTGCTTGGACTAGTTGGGCAGCCTTTGAGCACTTGGCCAAGGAGCAGTGGGCATCATCTAAGGTGTCCTGCAATTGATCTCCTCACTGTCAGCAGGGAGCGTGTAGGGGCAAACCTCACCTTACTGTGGTCTGCAAATTAACTTTGCTCAGCAGCCTAGGTGAGACTAATGAGCTTTCCAGACTTGATAGGTGTCATCTCTTTGACCTGATCGTACTTCTCAGGAATTTCTTTTTCTGTCAGTAATGTCTCAGTCCAGCAGTTTTGATTCCAGAGCCTCTTTTACAATACAAATGTGTGGTGTTTTTTTTTTTCTTTTTCCTCTGCTATTTTTAACTTCTTTTTAACTAGCACAATAGGTGCTGGACGTCAGCCTTGAGTGGCAGGTTGCTCATCTCTCCGCTGCTGGAGGTGGTGTGTGGCACAAACTGGCACATGGTGTGGTCTGCTTACGTGCTGCATAGCTGGCCCTGGTCAACCAGCACACTGGGGGCACAGCTGGGACTGAGACCCTCCCACACGTGGCAGCAGCGGTGCCTGGGTTTGGGCAGTGGGTGGTGCCAGGGAGGGCCAAGAGAGATGGGCTGGGCCAAGAGAGATGGGCTTGCCCACGAGAGTCTTGCTGGATGGGACACTTGGTGGACCCTTGGCAGCTCATGCCACCATGGTTCAGAACTCCCTCGGGGTGCTCTGCATTAGATTTTGGCTGCACAGGTGTGACCCTTGCCCCAAGATGAACCTCTTTCCCATCTGAAAGCAGTGGCCTTAACATTGCTGAAATGTAGGGGACGGGTGGGGATAGGAACACCTCAGCAGCACGAACTCATCCCACCACACTGCCCCTGCCTCCTCCCCACTGGGTTAGCGATGCATCCCAACCATTGGCCCTGGTTTAGGAGGTGGGTCTCCTCCCCAGCTGTGGTGGTGCCAGCATCTGAGCTGGGTGGTAGAGTTGCAGCACCGGCTGCTGCCAAGAGAAAGATTTCTGCTTGCTGTTCTTTCTAGCTGTCACATTTGTTCCCAAATACAATTATTTTGTCTCACTGATCTTAACAGAAATTAAAACCTCTTTGTGAATCAGCCTCGGAGGGGGTGGGGGAGGGACAATAAAACACAGGCCAAGAAGTGACATGAATATGGGTGATATTTAAATGTTCTGCCCAATGACATAATCTCACAGGAGCCATGAAAGACCTGACCTGTGATGCCAGGAGCAGGGACATGTGACTCAGCCATGCTGCTGCCTTTGTGCTGCTCTGAGTCATCTGGCTGGCCCCATGACCTCAGCACCATCTTTCCTTGGCACTTGGGAGGGCATGTCCCAGTGTTGGAGCATCAAGCACCTCCATGTGCTAGGGACGCTTGAAGGTCTTTAGCCAACCTCCCTTTGGATGCTGGAGGACTCTCCAGCTGCGTTCCTTGAACATGGGGGGTGGTTGCTGGAGATGATTTCCCAGTTTTGTGCTTGATTTCTAGAATTGTGTGCAGCAGTCAACTGGGGCTTGTGACTTTCTCTGGTGCTTCACACTGACAATAGGCAGGAGATTAAAACAGTTTAACCTGGCTGTTGAAGGAAGCCACATGACTCCAGAGGGTTAGCTCAAGTCACGCCAGCTTGTTTCTTCTTCCCCGTCCCTGGGCCACCCCTTCTGGGGCAAAGCCGGAGATGAGACCTCAGGTTATCTCCTTTGAACTGGTGCCTGGGAGTGAGAGGACTGGTTTCCCTTGGTTCCCTGGTTTCCAGTAGTTCAGGAAGCACCTCTCTTGCCTCTGCAGTCTTGTCTTCTAGGCTTGGAAGGGGACTTGAATGCCTTGTGCTCCTGAAACAAAGTAGAGCAGGCGGCTGCCTGCTGCTCCTGGTCCAGTGCATCTCCAAGCGGACGTTCAGCATCCTTCAGTAGGGGATGGCAGCAGAGCGGGGAGGACCTGCGTGAAGCTGCTTGGCCCTGGCCAGCTGACAGCCCGCTGCTGTTGGTGTGTTCGGTTGCCCAGGGTGCAGCAGGTGGCTATTCTGGGAACGCAGCTTTTACTTCACTCATTTCTTGGCAGTTAAGACAGACTGGGCAACCAACTTCAAAGAACATGCTGAGAGTTGGTGTATATATAGCAAACGCGCCACGTATCCACTCGGTCCCTCCGTGCGTTTCCTTGAGACTAAGGTATGTGTTCGATTTTTTTTCTTTTTTTTCTTTTTCTTTTTTTCCAATTTTTTGTTGTTGTTTTGTTTTTCTTGGCTTTTTTCCTCTCCTGCCGTATTTATTCTTGGCTCGGCAGCTTTGGCAGCCGTCCCGCAGCCTGCTGCTGGGGGCTGCTTTCTGCAGAGGTCTTATCCTGGGATCTGGGATGCTCCAGTGGCTCAGCGTTGCCCGGGACTGGGTGTCCTGGCTGGGAGATGCGGTGGGTTGCTGGCTGGGGACGTGGCAAGGCTGAGGGCTCCACGTTGTCCTGCAGGCAGGTGGGATGGTCTTTCCAGGCACTGAGGGCAGCAGCTTATGATAAAATCATGCTGGTTAGTGCCTGCCTTTCCTTCTCTTTTCATAGCTCTTGTTGCCATGTTCTGGGATAATGGGGAGATGTGGTAAAAGCTCCTCTGCCACCTTTGGTTGGTGTGTGGCTGCTCAATGTGTGCAGAGCTGTGAGCGCTTCCCATGGGCAGCCCGGCCAAGATGCCTTTCGCCAAACCAGCTGCCACCTCTTCCAATATCCATACAATATCAATAACTGCTCTGCTGACGAAGCTCCTCCTTGGTTTCCTTGCTGGAGGGATTTTCCCTTAGGCTGTGGGTGTTGGATTCTGGTCCAGCACTCGGGCTCTGCCACCTGTGTCCTTTCTGGCTGTTTCAGCTTTGTGAGGGCATGTTGGGCTCCAAAGTTGTCATTTCCTGATGCCTCTTGGGTCCTGACATTAGAATTCAGACCCTCTCTGGCCATTGACTTCCAGCAGTAAATGCAGCATTTTTCTCAGCCTTAGTTTCCCAGTCTTCCCAGTTTCTGCCACATGTGCTAAAATTGTGGGTTGCTGTCTTGGTGCGAGTCCGTGTCAGGAGCTGGGCTGGTGTAACCATCCTTCCAGCCCTCCTGTGGTCTGGGTTACAGGGTCTGGGACCAAAGCTCTGGTAGCAGAGGGCAGTGTCCTGGGATCTCCGGTGTGGCTGCCCCCAGGATTTTTTTTCTTGTGGCTCACACCTGCGCTGTGCAAGGAACCCATGTGTCCACCAGCTGCCTGCCAGCTTTCCTCTGGTCTTAGCATGGCTCTTGGTTGTGGGATGCTGCATCTTGCTGTGGTGCTTCCCCTTTGGTAGTGAGTTCCCCATGCACCTTCCAGTTCCCATCATCCTCTGTGCACTTGCCCTTCCAAGCCATCAGAGATATATGTCTCCCAGCCTGCTCACAGAAGCTCAGGGTGACAAAGTCTGCTGAAGTCTTGTCTTTTGGGTTCTTCCAGCCCTCTTGTTTCTCCTAATGCCTTATGAAATCTATGAAAAATAGCCTGGGTTTGTTGGTTTTTATTTTGTTTTAGGGTTTTTTTCCCTCCTTTGTAAATGGAAAGCCAAGAAAGAAGAAACCACAGGAATGCCTTGGTTTAAGGTCTAGAGGGAAGTGCTGCTCTGGCTTGTGACACTTTTTCTGCTTGTCCTTGCTCTTTGCTGCACAGCCTAAAAGAAACAAGCTTGGCCTTCTAGCTGTGAGGGTCTGGTTGAAGATGAGAGGTGAGAGCTTCAGCTACTGGGAGGACAGGGCTTAGAAACGAATGAACTGGTTCTGGCTTTTGTGAGCCTTGAGTCCATGCTGAGCTTTGGCTGGATGGCCAGGGTGGGCCTCCTGTCCTGAGGGATGCAGCTCTCTGCACAAAGTGCTGTTATTCATTCAGATGGATCCCACTTTGTGTATGTGGGATATTGTGGGCTGCACTGAGGGGTAGTTCTGCTGAATACCTGGTGTGCTCACTCTCTGATGGTCACTGCAGGGTTTCTGGGTGGCTCTGGCTGAAGTTAGAGAAGGGACACGGCAGTGAAAAGGTGCAAAATGTATGTGCCTAAATGCCTCTCTCTTTTTTTTTTTTTTTTTTCTTTTCTTCTTTGAAGCTTGACAGGACAGAGACAGCTGTGAACAACCTCAACCCAGCTTTTGCCAAGAAGTTCATCATCGACTACCACTTTGAAGAAGTGCAGAAGCTCAAGTTTGCCCTGTTTGACCAGGATAAGTCGAGCATGCAGCTCTATGAACATGACTTCCTGGGCGAATTCTCCTGCACGCTGGGCATGGTGAGTCTCTGAGGTCCCTGCAGCTCACTGTCCTCCAGCAAAGGGTTCCTAGATCACATCAGCCACGGGGTTGTGGGGACATTAGAGTAGATAGGACACTAGCAACACTAATTTAATTTGCTTATCATGCTTCAACTGTTGATGTTCAACTGTTCCATGCTGGGGCTGTTGGCTACTTGTCCAAATCCC
This sequence comes from Megaceryle torquata, assembly GCA_024611175.1. NCBI lineage: Eukaryota > Metazoa > Chordata > Aves > Coraciiformes > Cerylidae > Megaceryle > Megaceryle torquata. The sequence goes on along the minus strand of JANIJG010005009.1, from coordinate 89,141 downwards.
AGTCCTAGTGTGGGCTTCTGCTGGTGCCTGCAGAGAGAGGTCATCCAGAAGCCTTTGGAGGTACCTGTATCTCACCATGGGTTATAGTAAGAGACTTGATGACCAACTTGGATTTGGACTTGGGAAACTTCCTGATGTTTAAAGTTAGGATGCATTGCAGTCTACCTTTCTATTGCAGTTTAGGTTTTCTTTTTTTGAAAGCTTCGTCTGTTGCTGTTGTGTAGCAAAACGTCCCTGCTGCTTTAGCATGTTGGTGCAGGAATGTGTCTTCTGCTCTTCCTGTGGAAAAGCTTTCAGGACACAACACGATTTATAAGCTTTTGGAAGGTCTTTGTGTTCATGAGCCCAGACCCCGTTAGAAGTTGGCAGCTACATTCTCCAAATGTCTTTGTCCTCTGAGCTTGTTCTGACTCAGAGGCAGGGAGTGGGGGGATTTTTTCCGTTCTTCTGCAGCACCCGGTGGCTCAGGGCTGTGGTACCTGGCACAGGGACTGGGAGAAAACATCCCTTGGGCTTGGCACTGGAAAGAGGAGGAAACAGGCACTGTAAGAGATGGGTTGGCATGGACAAAGAGCCCAGGGTGTTCAGTGAGGGTCATGAACATGGTCTCCTAATTACACAGACTGCAGTATGGCACTGCACATGGCAAGGGGGTCTTCAGTGACCTCCTCACCATTGCCAGCTCAAGAGCCTGACATGTTAGAAGAGCATTGATATTTAGAGAATTTGAGGTTTAATTTCAGCATTTTTGGAAGTGCTCTGTGGTGATCTAATTCTGCTCCTGGAGAAGTTAAGAGACGGTGCCAGCAACAGCCCAGGCTGTTGTTCAGTGATTTAGACCAAATCCATTGTTTACCATTAGTTCTCCTGTTGCTGAAATGCAGGCACCTGTGGTATGGGACAGGTCAGCCCTGCTCATTGTGAAGGTCAGGGTCTTGGTGAAAGCTGTGAGCAGAGGATTTATGTATGTCAGGAAAGAGAGCTGAAACCTTGCTGTTTCTAAATGTGTCTCCGCAGAAGTCCAGAGCTCTGCAGGCTCATGCTGGAAAGGAACATTATCCATATCCACTGAGAAGAAAGGTTGAAGAGTCTGACCCATTTCCTTCTGCTTTTGGGGTCTCCCAGAGGAGCCCAAACCTTTCTGGTGCTTTGAAAGGTGATTTGCTCAGAGCATGAGACTGGAGAGACCATCCTGGCACTGTGGTTAATGGTGGGGATGGGCAGCCCAGCCTGGTTGCGAGGCAGAAGTGGAGCAGAGGGGTAGCACGTGTGCAAGGATGCCTGGTGAGGAGAGGGGGTGAAACAGGGAGGATGGGAGCCTGTGGGTTCTGCCACCCTGTTCTGGGTTTTCTGATGGCTGAGTTTTGCCCCATTTTCATAAGTGTGCCCAGTTCTGGGGCATGATCAGCTCTCAGAAGGGAAGGGACCTCACAGTGAGAATCTGACTTTTCAGTGTTGAGTTTGTAGCAGAGCTCTGTCAGATTAGCCTGATTTGGTTTATTGCAACTAATTAGGGCTGTGGTAAGGTGTAAAAGGATGGTTGGATCATTTGTGGGCCTGTAATGACCTCTGCAGCCAAACAAAATGTAACAGGGATCAGAGTGCAGGCTGGAGGCTGCCTGTGCTTTCTGCTAGCCAGGGCTGTGAGATTTCACCTCCCTGTACGAACATCTACTTATACTGGCTGGTGCTTCCTTATGTGCTTACGGATCAAAAGTTCCTGGCCATGGCCAGATAGCCATGATGGGAAAGGGTTGTTGTCTTGAAATTGCAAGAAGAGGGAGGAGAAGGATTCCTCCCTTTGCTCCCCAGAAATGAAGACACCTGGGTCACCTGGATGACAAGTTAAGGCATTTCATTATGTGTGTTTGTTTGTTTGTTTTTTAATTATTATTATTATTTTCTGACAGCATGATGTAGGACCAGGGGTGGAGGCAGGAGGGTGGGTGGGACTGCACTTTTTAAACTGCAAACCCGAGATCTCAAAGGGGCCCCCACGAGGTATGGGAGTGGAGCACAGATAGTTCCAGCAGGTTGCTGCATCCCCATGTCAGGGTCTGCACCTTGTGGGGAAAATGTATGGGATCCCCAGATCTGGTGGTGACTGAAACTCAGTCATCTTGGAAAAATCTCAAGGGGTTAAATTATTCATCTCCCAGATCATCCTGCCTGGTCTCTTAGAAGCCAAAAGTGAAGGGAAGAATGCACCAGTGGGGGTGCTGACTCCTGTGCCTTGCTTGGCAGCAGCTGTGCAGGGGGTTCAGAACAATGCTGGGGGAGAGCAAACCCCTTGTAATCAGGATTTGTCTGTGGAAACATAGTCTGAAAGCAGGTTGCTGGCAGGGGTCATGTGAGAAGTGTTTAAAGTGGGGTTTGAAAGGTTGAGTTGTGATTTTGCTGGAAACAAATCCTGTCCCTTTGACTGTGTGAGGTTCCATTGAACTGCTCCACACCAAGAGCTGGTCTCAGGGTTCAGTGGGATGTGAGGCTTCAGCCTCTTGTGCTGTCGCTGCTCTGCACTGTTCAGCTGCTGCCCTGCACCCCATAGGCTTGGGTGATAGTGGTGATAGGCACAGTATCATCGTCATCCCTGAGCCTTACATTGTTCTTCTACCATTGCGAACATTTCATCTGAATTAACTAACATGAGCAATCATCAGTTGCTTATGAGTCTGCTTTTGATCACTCATACAATTGTAAATTTATTTTCTTTGGCTTCTCTAGATCGTCTCCAGCAAGAAAATAACAAGGACCCTCCTCCTGGGGAACGGCAAGCCGGCTGGGAAGGGGATGATAACGGTATGGTCCCTCCTGTACGTTACCTACCGAGTGTGTGAAGGGGGATAATAACCTGTGGGGGATGCAGGACACTCCCAGGGGGTCCAGGAGACTGGGGTTTAACTCGGGAACGTATTGCCTTTTACTCGTCAGTTTTCTGCCCACTTTGGTCTGTTTAGAGGATGATTTATTTGGGGCAGGGACCATCTTGCCCAGTGTCTTCCTCATGTCCAGTGGTGTGAGTCTTCAGCCTCTGCTTTGGTCTCTGAAATAAGAAAAAAACTCCATCTGGAGAAGTACGAAGTAAATCTGCAGCCGTTGTCCATTATCTGTTAGAATGGGGCTGCTCGGCCCTCCCTGGAGCAGCGGGAGGGGAGAGGGCTGGTTCCTCTGCCAGCGATGGGTGGGTTTGTTTGTAGGCAGAGGATGGGAGCTGTGTCGTAGCAACAACTCTCATAGCAACAGCCGCTGCTCCCAATGCAGACCCCTTTGAGCAGTGGCCTTCCTGCTGTGGATCTCTTCAGTGAGGGATTATTTTTAAAAAGAAAAGCCTAAATTTAGGTCCATTTCTCTCCTGCCATATCTCCTGTCTTTTTGGATCTCTTCTGTGTTACGTGTTTTGAGATACACTGACAGGCAGCAAGGGTTTGAAGGAAATGGGCAGCAAGGGTGTGGAAGAAAAGGCCAACAAGGAGTTAAACCTCCATCAGGCTTAAAAGCACTGGAAAGGTTTAAAAGCAGTTTAAAAGTCTAGGACTTGCCTGCTGCAAGAGCATCTCCATTGCTCTTTGCTGTAGAGGCTGGGAAGATGCAGCCAGCTTTTCTCCCTTAATTGCTGCAGTTAGTCTTCAAACGCCAGAAGGAAAAGCCGCAGTGAAGTTCTCAAGCAGTGCCTGATGCCGTCTGTCATCCCCAAGGAGCAGGCTCTCAACGCCCTGTCTGATGCTTGAGTGGGAAGAGCTGGACCAGATGAAAAGTTTCCAGCCAAGTTCAAAGGTTACATGCTTTAAAAATCAGGAAGGTCCCAGTTTGTCACTAATGTGTCAAAAATCAAAGGATCTGAGATGTTTGCTTTATTTTGTACTTTTGATGAAATTTTCTGTTCTGGTGGTTTTTTGGGCTTTTTTAAGCTTTTTGTTTTCTTTGTTTTGTTTTATACCCAGCTTGGTGATGACAACAGGGTCATGTGTGGTGGACACCTTTCCACACTGCTTGGCATGGTGCTGCAGCATGGCCTCTGGACACCAACCAAGGAACAGGCTTCTGTTTCACACACATAAAACATGGAGTTTGGAGCCAAACCCTACCTTCCTCACCCCATTCCCTTCCATTTTGCCCAAGTATTTTTTTTTTCTTGATTGAGGGTTGAATCATAGAATGGTTTGGGTTGAAAGGCATCATCTAGTTCCAACCTCCCTGCCATGGGCAGGGACACTTCACGCTACACCAGGTTGCTCAACAGAACCTTGGATGGAGTTGTGTGGGGATCCCTAGGTTTGAAGAGATGAGAAAAATCTTGAAGTGAACCATTGTGTTTGTAGAAACCAATCCCAACATCTTGCCACACACCTCTACTGGACTCAGTGGTGAGAATGTTGTTACTGTCCATGCTGGCCAAGAGAAGATGCCACCAGCAGCCTGCAGCAGTGTGGTGGAAGGACGTACCTGCCTTTCCTGCACAGTCTGGATTTTACATAGCCTCCAGTGAGCCCTAAAGGCTGGACACCAACTGGATGTGCTTTTGTGGGGATCAGCAAAGGGCAAATTTCATCCACTTCCCTGCAGCTCTTCCTCACACTGGGTTTGGTGACCATTTTGGTGAGGTCACCATTTGGTCACCCAGTCCCTTCCACTGAGGACTAGGTGGGAGAGAAAAGTGATTCTGTGACTTTGAAATAGGGAATTTCTGACTTCATGTCTGTACAGGGCAGAGGGGGAAATGGGTTTTTTTCATGCGATGAATGGATCTTCTGTTGACCAAAGTGTTGTGTCCACCATGGAAGGGCTGGGATGCTGTTCAGGAGCTGCAGCTTGTGCCCTCACCCAGCTGCCCAGCTGCATCTCCGCCTCCTTATCCCCGCAAACTCCCTGGCTCTCTTAAGTGCCAATCCCACTGATTGCTTGTTCTGCAGAAAATTGTCCCCTTGATTTCTGCGTTTTTCTAACAGCCTTGTTGTAATCATGCCACGTACCTCCAGTGAAGGACAGCCTCTCTGGGAGAGCTGGCAGACAGCCGTGCCTGGGAGCACCATCATGCCCGAGGAACTTGTCCATCCATTCTGTGCTCCTGGCCAGGCCAGTGCTGGCTCCTGCCTGAGGAGGATGCTGTGGCCAGGGGTGCTGAGGGGAGGCTCAGCCCACCCTGGGGAGTGGAGGATGGAGAAGTGGGGAGCAGATGCTGGGGCAGAACTCAGCCTTGAAGAAAAAAATACAAGTGATTCAGAAAATGGCTGGTAACAGAAATGAATAAATATGGTGGTTTTTCTTTTCTTTTCTTTTTTTTTTTTGGGGGGGGGGGGTGTTATAAACATTCTCTTTCTTAAAATACCAAGAGTCTCATTAGACTACACTCCAGACAAAACCAGCCCACTGGTGGTTGGCAGCCAAAGCCCTTCTGGAGTGTATGTGAATAAAGTCCCTTAAAGTGAAGTCATCTGGGCTGCACTCCTGCCTGATGTAGCTCCTCAGAAGCAGCAGTGTGGCCATCCTATTGGGTGATGGTGCAGAGACAGGGCTTGAGGTGCCACCAGTATCTCCCCCAAGAGATGGGATAACTGCTTTTTGCCAGCCTGGGACATGGAGGATGAGGTGGCACATCTTGCTGGCAAGGGTTTTTATGGACCCTGCTTTCTCTTGACTTGGTCCTTGGTGGCATCACCAAGTCCCAGCATGTGAAAAGTGACCTGAGAGCAGCTCAGGTGTGACACTCAAGAACGGGGATGAATTTGTTCCCAGAAGCTTTGTTGTAGATCTGATGGCATGGGGGAAGGAGGTGGTTTGGGTTGTCCTGGCATCTCATTGTCCCTTTGGCTTGTCCACTCAGGAGGCTTAATGATGCCTGTTGACTCCCAGTCCTGCAAATGAATGTGTCTCATGTGGACCCAGCCCCACTGATGAGGCTGTGGAGGTCAGTGGATGTCATGGAGGATCCAATTGCAGCACCAGCATCGTAGCTGGTGCCCTGCTAAAACAGTACTTGCCCTGTTTTGTTTTAAAGCCGGTGTGCATTGGAGCATGGTACGTGGCAGTGTCCATCCAGGGGAACTTTGGGCTTTTTCTCCATCCTTCTCCATTCCAGGGAGAAGCTGGGAAGTAGCCTTTGGTCCCAAATTGATCTGCAAAGGTAAAATCAGTCTGACTCCCCAGTAGTGAAATACAGTGTGCAGAGATCATCCCACCTCCTAGCTGGAAAATGGGTTATGCAGGAGTTGTGCAGGTATCTTCAGAGTGTGCATCCTCAAGGTTTGGATTCTCTTCTGGCTTGATTTTCACTTTTTTTCCATGCTGAAAATGAACAGAGCCTCCCCTTGTCTTTCAGATAGCTGCCCAAGAGCTCTCGGATAACAGGGTGATTACTCTGAGCATGGCCGGCAGAAAACTGGATAAAAAGGTGAGTGGAGTCATGTCTGGGGCATGCAAGGTTAAACTTCTTCATAGGCTAAGCGACCACAGACTCACAGAATCCTAGAATGGTTTGGGTGGGAAGGGACCTTTAAAGCTCATCTAGTCCAACCCCCCTGCAGGGAGCAGGGACATCTGCAACTGAAGCAGGTTGCTCAGAGCCCCCACCAACCTCACCTGCAATGGTGCCAGGGATGGGGCAGCGACCACCTCTCTGGGCAACCTGGGCCAGGCTCTCACCACCCTCCCTGTAAAACATTTCTTCCTTCTCTCCAGTCTAAATCTCCCTCTGGTAGTTTGAACCCATCACCCCTTGTCCTGTCCCAACAGGCCCTGCTAAAAAAATCTGTCTCCATCTAAAGACATCTCTGCTTTTGGATATATCAGGGACAGAAAACAGTCCTACTTGAGAAAGCACTGGGGTGAGACTGGAAGGGTTCAAGTCCTGGCAGTGTCACTGGCTGCTGGGTATGCCCGTGCCTCAGTTTTCCTGTTGTCAGGGTCTTGCTTTCTTCATCATACACCTTGAGATAGAACGATTAAAGTGTGGCACAGGATCTGTGTACTCTGTGCGTGCCCTAAAGACAGCAGATTCACTACCTCAGTGGCTGTAGTTTGGAAACATCTGATGGAGCTGGCAGTTTTGATGCCCTTTGCACCCAGATCTCAGAAGTGCTGAGAGATCCTGTCTTGTCCCCTTCAGCCTCTCTGGAAATGGAGTGAACCTCTGCTTGTATATCAAAGAGTAGGGCACATCTTTCCTGAGGAAGAATTGTTGACCTTGCAGAGATAGGTAGTGTATGAGTTTGGCTTTGGGTTTGATACTCAGGAAACCGCAAGCCTTTCTGAACAAAGCCATCCAACCTTATTTACCAGGCAACCAGAGCTAGTCCTCTTAAACCAGTGCTGTTGCTAAGCAATCAATGGGAATAGATATTTTTTTTTTCTTCTTTCTAGTCTCTCTGGAGCTCGTGTTATTGGCAGGATGGCCCTCAGCTTTCAAACCAGAGTAAAACAAGCATCCAGGCAGAATGGTACTTGCTGGGGCAGAAGATGTGGTTTGTCCAGCCCTGTTGTGCAAACCAGATGGCTGCCTGGTTTATCTATTTTTCATACCTATTGGGAATGGCTGTTTTCTTGCCATCCTGCTTACCTTGCCCAGTGGAAGGAGCCAAACACCCCTTAAGAAATTGCCAAATAACTCCCATTTCATAAATGGGCTGGAAGATATCCTTGAGCTGGTGGCTTCCTCTGAGACGTGGCTGAGGGTCAGCCCTGTGCATGGCAGTGGAGACATCCCTAATGCAAAAGCTTTCTTCCAGCACCCCAAGAAAAAGCATCTGCTCCCTTGCAAAGTGAGGCATGGGATTTCACAGCAGGCTTTGTGCCCTTCCTTCGTGCTTCAGGGTCCCTTTGCAGCTGTGGCCATTGTGAAGAGCACGGCCAAGGACCTGGGTCCTCCCTGCAGCCTCAGGCATATGTCTGCTTCTTGTATTGGCAACTTTGTTGGTGGCGTCACTTGCTCCGTGGGCAGGAGTTGCTTTTCTAACCTGATTTGCAACCAGGTTCCTCCACCAGGTTATGCAAAGGTGACATTTTTTAATATTCTTCATCTAGGACATGATACCTGTGGGTCTGCTGCTCTTCAGACCCACAGTCAAGGTATGGAAATTCAGTATCTACCTGGTTACACTGGGATAAAGACTGTGACTAATCCCATTTCTGGATCTCCTTTCAGTTTATCAATAGGTGTCAGCAGAAAGCTCCTTCCTTGATGACCATCTGCCGTCAGTAAGAGCTACTGAGGCTTCTTTGCTGAATCCCGTAACATGGTGCAGTGTTGTGGTGCTCATGTCACTTCATGCAAACTAAAATGCTCTCTGAACAAGGAAATTGGATGAAACACAATATTTTGGGATCATTATTGGTCGTGGATGAAATGGAACAGTGTGGGAGCTGCGTAAAAATCTTATGCTTAGGAATGAAAGCAAGGAAGTGACTGAGAACAGCTGCAGTCTTGGGCATCGTGTGAAGGGATCGCATCTCATAGGACTTTGTGGTGGGGCCATGGGATCAGGTTGCCGCACGTGCGGAGCTTAAGCTGTGAGCATCTCTTATTGGCAACCGTGCTGCAAACCCAACCTGGAGCTGTTGTTCTTCTGCTGTGACCACTCAGAGGCTGGGACTTCTCTCAGGCTGTGGGCAGGTCCTCCTCCCCATCTCACATCCATGGTTTCTCCATCTGCGGCCCACAGCCTTGCTTTGAGTGCCAAAGCTGCACAGTGGGAGCACGTCAGCAGCAGAACCAGCTGCTCTTGTACCTCATGTCAGATCAGCTCTTGGGAGAATTGTTTTAAGAAACACCACCTTGCAAAAGAAGATGTATTTTCACCTGGGACTGGCCCTGGAGAACTGGACCCCAGAATTGTGTGTGCCACCGCAGCTGTGGGGACAGCAGGAGGACAGCAGTGCTTTGGGAGAGCAAGTGCTGTGAGGCAGGATTGGTGTGGGAAGATGAAGCTTGGGGAGCTGCATCTGGTGGAAGTGCCGTCACCCTCTGCCCTCCTTGTCCTTGGTGTGCAGGGGCAGTTTGGATGATTTAGAATCTTGAACCAGTTTGCAGATTGATCTGTTCTGCTGAGGTCCTTTGGTAGCTCAGTTTTTCCCTCCTGCCAGGCTTGCAGGCATGAGATATTTGTGGGTTTGAGGTTTCAAAACAGCAGCCCACAGTCCTGTGGCTCGGAGGCATCTCCTGCTCTACTCTGAATGGAACAAGGCTGACCGGACTTGAAAACCAACCTGCTTCGCGTGAGATGGCAGCAGATGTCCTTCAACACACCCTGCTGTTATCTGAGCTGGTGTCTCCACCAACCCATGCTGGGTTGGCACTGATGAAATCACGCTGACTTGCAGGTTAAGCCAGCAGAGACAGGGTCACGTACCCACCGCTGGTTCTTGAATCCATCAGTGAAGCTTGCAAATGTCAAGTCCAGGCTGTGGGTGAGCAGGATCTGAGCTGTGTCATAACTGTAATGAAACAGAAAGAATGGCTTGGTTTTCTCTCTTACAAACATGTGAAAAAGGGTAGGAGAAAAATAGCCTCATCTCGCCAGAGGGCATCCTTGCAAGCCTTCATGGTCAGTTCTTCTGGGAGAAGAATTTTGACTGAAGCAGGTTATAGTTTCTCCAAGCTAAAACATTTTGTGGTGATTGACTTTCCCTTCTGGCTTTGGAAATAGGATTTGGATAGGAACATTAATGGGTTTTCTGCTGGGGCATCACCAGGACCTATGTCCATCCTGCTGCCACCTCCTGGACTTGCTGTGAATGGGGGCTCCCGGGGATTCTATGCTTCCTCCTCTTCCATGAGCAAAGAGCCCCCTGCATCCACACCATATCACTTGGAAGCCCAAAAAGCTCCTGTTCAAATGTGTAAGAAGTTCTTCCAGCTCTCTGTGGGACTCGAGCACCCACCTCTCTCTAGGAGGGAGGAAAACCCATCTGGATCATGGAATTGTAGAGTTGTTTTGGTTGGAAGATACTTTTAAGATAATCAGGTCCAACCATTAGCCTAACACTGCCAAGTCCTTGCAGGGGTTGAAGAAATTGTTCCTCAGGTCCAACCAAAACTTGCCCTGGTGCAACTTGAGGCCAGTTCCTCTTGTCCTGTTGCTGTTCCTTGGGAGAAGAGACCAACACCACCTGGCTCCAACCTCCTGTTAGGGAGTTGTTGAGAGTGAGGTCTTCCTTGAGCCTCCTTTTTTCCAGGCTCAAAAATCCCAGTTCCCTCTTCTACTCCTCACCAGACTTGTGCTCTAGACCCTTCCCCAGCTTCATTGCCTTTCTCTGGACATGCTCCAGCCCCTCAGTGTCCTCCTGGAAGTGAGGGGCCCAAAACTGAACCCAGGATTTGAGGGGCAGCCTCCCCAGTGCCTCCAGCTGAAATGACTTGAATTCTTAGTTAATAATTTGGAATATTTTGGGCTCAATTTCTTGTTAAGCCCTTCATAGTTTTTCTGAATGGAAATGAAGTTCTTAGAAGTGCTGGAGGGTGCCCCCAGCACCACCCTCCTCTTCAGGCTGTGGGTGCCCGGGAGTCACCCCAGTACTGATGCCCGGCAGGGACGTGTGCAGATGGGTGCGTATTTCTCCTTAACCAGTAGCCCTCTACTGGGGGAGTACCCGAGGAGATGCTGGCAGGACAGGCAGCACAGGCTGGCTCAGGGCTGCGTATCTGGGAGGGTGTGACATGATCCCTGTCAACACCAGGGCCACTCACTCCTTAAAGATTTCCTCTGTTCGCACTTTGCCGCTGTGTGTAGGAGGGTGGGTTTGTTGGTTTTTTTTTTCCCCCTTTTTCCCACAAGACACTCAAGCACTTCATAATTCTGTTTTTCCTCCAAAGCTCTGGATGTTTTTCCAAGCCCAAATGCAGCTGCCTCCCAGCTGGGCTTGTTTTCTGTGGCATCTGCATCCAGAGAGCTCACCTGGTCACGGCGCCAGCATCAATGGGATGCGTGTGTCCGGGACATGGGGTGTCCGGGCACTGCCCCTGGGTGCTGCCTGTTTGCCAGTGTGCTTGAGCCAGTCCCAGGAGGACACGAGGGTGTCTGCAGGGTTGGCACTGCCAGGGGAAGGAAGTCTCTCTCAGACTGGTTGTCACTTCTTGCAGAGCATCTTGTGACCCATCCTGTTCTTCTCCCCCCAGGACCTCTTTGGAAAGTCAGACCCCTTCTTGGAGTTTTATAAACCCGGTGACGATGGGAAATGGATGCTGGTCCACAGAACGGAGGTGAGCACAACTCTAACCTGAGACACCACCATCCTTATGTCAGCTTCTCTTGCCCTTCATGGCATTATTTTAACAGTCACCCTTTAAGCGGGGTGGGATCCAGGGATTTCAAAACCTTACAGCTACCTTCCTGGTGTCCAGCTGAAGCTGCTGCACTCCAGCAGATGAAATGCTACAGAGGCCAAGAAGGTCTTGAGGTGTTTTCAGTACTACTCCCTTCTGTATCTACCAAGCAGAGAGTCTGGTGATATTCTAACCAATGTTAACCTCTAGGCTCAGCCTCCTTCCACTGGCAGGAGCATCAGGATGAGCTGTGACCTGGGGAGACAGTGGAGAGAGGTGTTGGGAGGTGGCCCAGGGAATAATAGTGGGGAAAGGTTAAAATGAGCTTTTGCCAGATCCTCAGCTAACCTGGGAAGGTTAGTCAGAGGAGGAGGGTTCCATCACAGAATGGTGGGGGTTGGAAGGGAACTCTGGTGGTCATCTCATTCAACCCTCCTGACAGAGCAGGGTCATCCAGAGCTGGCTGCACAGGAACATGTTCAGGCAGGTTTTGAATGTCTCCAGAGATGGAGACTCCACCACTTCCCTGGGCAGCCCATTCCAGTGCTCTGTGAACCTCAAAGGAAAGAAGTTCCTCCTCATGTTTAGATGGAACTTCCTGCCTACAAGTTTGTGCCTGTTACCTCTTCTCCTGTCACTGGGCACCACTGAAAAAAGACTGACCCCATCCTCCTGATGCCCACACTTTAAGTATTTATAAATATTTATAAGATTCCCCCTCAGTTTTCTGTTCTACAAACTCATCTGGAGATTGAATCTGGAGAACTTTCCCATCTCCATCTCACACCTCTCCTTTTCTTGTCCCCTTAAGGCTTGCTTAGGGACCCCATTGTCCCACCAAACACAGCATGAACTCAGGTGGTTGTTTCTTTACAGGGTCCTTCTGTATACTTGTTTTTCTCACTGCTCTGCAGAATCCACCAGGATTTCCTTCACTCACACCCCTGTGTACATGAGCACCAGGACATGTGTCCCACCACGTGTCCTGTGGGTACCAATATGGGTTATCCTTTTAACCTGAGCTCTGCAGTTTATTTTTGGTGCTTTCCCACACATGTTTCTGTGCATTTTTAATTCTTATCTACCTTGATATTTCTCTTGCAATTCTGCAGGAGAAGTCTGGGACCTTGTTTGATTGTTTCCTCCTGGTTTAGTGGGGGTAGCTGGGCTTTGGCCCACCCAGACGTATTTTTCAGACATGGGGATTTTGAGTGACCTCCAACCCTGCCCTCCTGGAGGAGGCATGGGAACTGGGAGTGTGACTCCGCACCAGCTGTCACTGGGATCTCTAAGTAGATCAGGTTTATGGGGAGCAGATGTAGATACTGATTTTTCCTCTGGGTTGCTGCTCAGTTCCTCCACTGTCTTGTCTTGCTGGAGAAGTGTCTAACCAGGTGTTCTTTCAAGTGATGGGTGCTCCAAAAGCCTCTTCTTTCCCAGCCCTGCACATAACCCACTGCCCTCAGAGGATTCCCAGGCCAGGTGAGCATCTTTGTGTTTTGAGGCTGGATATGCAGAAGTAAGGTTCCCCATTCTTGCAGCTTTCGGTGCTGGAACATAACCGGTGCTCAGTCTGCTGCTGGCATTTCTGATGACACCACGGAGGTGTCTGGTGGAGAAGGATTAGTGCGCTTATTACAGCCTGTTAGTCAAGTGCAAGCGTGAACACCCAGCTGAGGTGCCAGATCCTTCCCCACCCACCCTGTGGACCCGACGGCTGGCAGCGGGCGGGTGCCATCGCGGGGCGCGTGGGCTCCTCCTGCTCTTCCAAGCCTCCTGGAGGAGGTGTTTACAAATTTTTGACTAAACTTGCGCTCATGGTGTCAGGGTTTCCCCCGGTCTCACACAAGAACCTGGCTGTAAAACAAGACTCCCCTTTTAGGTCCTTGTGTGGTGGTTTGCCTGCAGCAGCAGCTGTGAACCTCTTCCTTGCTGGGTTGCACTCTTCCTGTTCTGGCTGCAACGGCCCAAGTTCCTCTATGCCAGATATTGCCCATGTTTGCCTTGCATGGAGACAGGTTAATCTACTGCCCATGTCTGACTTTTCTAATCTTCATGTGTATCTCCCTTTTAGAGCACAACACCTTTGTTAAAGGTCTTCACCTGCCCTGCAGGCATCTCCAATAGACACAGTGTATGCCTGGAGCCTGCTAGAGCTTGCTTTGGTTTCCACCAGGCAATTGCATTCTCTCAGGAAATGTCAAAAAGCATCAGTTATTCCTCCAGCTCAGGCAGCAGATGTTATGCAGATGAGGCAGGAGAGATGGACATGCCCAGGGCTGTTAGGCTTTCCTGGCTGGTTGCAGCATCCCACTGCTCCATCTTCTCAGTGGTTGGACCCCAGATGGATGTAGGCTGTGCTGAGGGTGCTGGGGGAGAGTAGGCAATGAGTAGGGTGCAAGCAGTGGGATGCAGAGAGCATGAATAGTAGCTGCTGGCCTTGAACTGGTGGGGTGAATGGTTGTGCCCATGCTCTGGGCATGGTTGTGCCTATGCTGCCTGGTCTGCTGCAACTGTTTTCTCAAGCATGTTTGTTTAATTGCTGCCAGAGGTGCATAAATCACCCAGCGTAATGCAGACCAGTCTGTTGTAACTCACACGTGCTACAGCCTGAGATGGGGGAGCTACTGTGTCCAAGTTAAGGAGGCAGAAGGGGGCTGAGATGGAGCTTTCTGCAGCTTGCCTGGGCTGCCCCACTGAGAACCTGGTCCAGGATTGCTCTTGGAGACGTGTGCCCACTTTGTGCCAATCTGCCCCTGCAGCCATGCTTGTTGTGACAGCATCCCTCCATTCCTACCCTGCAGGTGATCAAATACACACTGGACCCTGTCTGGAAGCCATTCACTGTGCCTTTGGTGTCACTGTGCGATGGAGATGTGGAGAAGCTGATAAAGGTAATGGGGGGCCCTTTGGCTTGTGTTGTAATGACTGACCTCTGGGATCAATTATTAAACCTCTAAAACCCCATGGCTGATTTAATAAAAAAACCCAACCAACCAAACAAACCAAAGCATAACCACCCCCAAAGGCAAACCAAAAAAAATACACTGTTTTGAGATCTTCAGCAGGAGAGGCTGGGAACTTCATCAGGTTTCTCCACAGGAGCTAGTTGCTGTATCTGAGGCTGGTTTGTGCTCCTTCTGCCCCAGGTGGTGTGTTATGACTACGACAGTGATGGGGGACATGACTTCATCGGGGAGTTTCAGACTTCGGTGGCCAGGATGTGCGAAGCCCAAGATACTTTTCCAGTAAGTGCTGACCACCTTTGGGAAAGAACAGGGAAGAGGCTTCTCAGGGCTGGCAGCAGATTTTGGTACTTGCACTGAGACCCTCAATCTTTGCTGAGAAGTAGCCAAGTCCAACCTCCTCTCTTCTCCCACCCACACCACGAGTGACTGAGGCTACTGTTGTAGCATAAAGTGCATCTAAGCTAGATGAGGACTAAGGCTGAAAGCCTTTGCTGAAAATCGGCCTCTGCTGAGGTGTCTGAAGCAGCACCCCTGATCTAGGGGGTTCCCTGCGGTTTGGGGTGTCCACTGGGGAGGTGTGACATGCTGCTGGAGCTGCATCTGCAGCAGGGGTAGCCTAGTCCCCAAGAGTGCCAGTTCTCATGCAATTCCACACTGATTTTGTGGCCAAAGGTGCCCCCATCTGTCCCCTGAAGTGCTGGCCAAAAGCCTTGGCAGATGCCACCCGATTGAAGGCACGTCATGAAGACTCCTGGATAAGCAGGGCTTTTCACTGCCATCATCGCTAGGATTACAAAATCAAGAGGAGGTCTTGGCTGAGTTGTGGGGGTGTGTAAAACACCATGCATGGTACCATGAGAAAAGTTTCCTGGCTGTGGAAGCTGAGGTACAAAAGCATGAGGTATGAGGTGTCCTGTCCAGGGCTGTGCAAGTTGATGGTGCCAGAGGCAGGTATTGAGCCTTTTTCTCACTGGATTTGCAACCAACCAGCCAAGCAATAGATTCTTCTTTTCTCTCCATGGGACCCTTATTGATGTTGGTTAGAATGTGGATTGAGCTCTCTCTGCCCCTTCCTCTTGCTTGGCTTCTTGTGAAAAGTTGGGTGCTTTCTGGGTGGTCCCCAGTAAAGCTGTTCACCAACTGATGCCACATTCTGCGTGGAACTGCTGTGGGCTCTGGGCAGAGAAAGGTGACTCCAAAAGCAAGCGACTGCTACTCATCACCACTCACCATCGTGCTTCAGCATCCCTTCTGCCTGGAGTGGCTTCTCATGACCTGTCTCACCCTTTCATGTGGCCACACTGATAAGGGTAAATAGGGAAGTGGGGACAGAGATGCTCTTGCTGTA
Organism: Megaceryle torquata; assembly: GCA_024611175.1. Taxonomy (NCBI): domain Eukaryota; kingdom Metazoa; phylum Chordata; class Aves; order Coraciiformes; family Cerylidae; genus Megaceryle; species Megaceryle torquata. Next base: position 73,570 of record JANIJG010005009.1, on the reverse strand, counting down.
GATTGGGCACCACATGCTGGCGTGCTTGTAAGTCAGGAGCAGCACTGTCCAGCCACAGCCTGGCTGAGATGGCAGAAAGGCTCATTGCCATCTACACGGCCATCACAGGTCTGGTCTGAGCATGTTCAGGGCCACCACCAGATGGTCTGAGCAGGTCTGGGCCCATCACCAGGCTGGTCTGAGCAGGATGCTGAGGGTGGGAGCACAGATCTGCCATCACCATCCCATGTGGGGCCCATGTGGAACTGTGTGGGAGTTACCTGCCAGTGGGTCTGGACTGGATCATCTGCATGAGTTTTTTCAGAATTAGGGGATTTTGCCAATAGATCTGTATTTTGATTTTGTTCAGTCAGTGAAATGCAATGTTCTCATTCAGGAAACTTAAGGATTTTTAGTCTTTTAAATTCTCCCATTTTTCTGCATCTGAAAGAACAGACAGGACTTTCTCTCCATGCTCTTTCTGCCCAATCCTGTCCTCTTCCATCAGACCAAGCCATATGGAAACTTGCTTGTTTGTCTAGAGTTTTTATTTGGTTTTAGATTAAAAAAAAAAAAAAAAAAAGCTCTCAGTAGCTTGCTGTGAGTCATTTAGGTCTCTTCATCACTTTGAAACATGTGGAGGGAGGGTGCCAGGAGTGCGCAGCTGCTGGTGGCACCTGCAGCCACCTTGCACAGCCCAGCACTGCTCTCACCCAGTGTCTGTCTCGTGCATTACAGCTTGAGCTCGAGTGCATTAACCCCAAAAAGCAGAAGAAGAAAAAGAATTACAAAAACTCTGGGATCATCATTGTCAAGTCCTGCAAAGTGAGTATGATACTGGGATGTTTCCTTCTGCTTCTGGATGAGCTCGAGTCTTCCTCAGGTCCCCTCATCCCTTGTGCCTCTGGTGCCCTTGTGTTTCCCAGCGCAGGTTCTGCAGAGCATGGATGAAATGGTGATTTCCTTTCTGCTTGGGTTTCTCTCCACTAGGAGAGACAGGAGGAGGTGTTCAACATGGGCAGCATCTGCATGAAGCCCAGGCTGTGGGTGCTTACCCACTACTTGGTGTCTCCTTGGAGGCAAGAGTTGGGTGCAGGTGGGAGAAGTCTTTCTGAGCTGAGGGGCTGGTGAAGTTGGCCCTTCATATGGCAGCAGCACAGGGGCAAAAGTGCCAACTACAGCTTTCTTCACACCGAAACTGCAGGTGGTCTGAAACCAATTTGGCCATGGGGAGAGGATCTTCCATTCAGTTCACCGTGATATGGACACTTCCACTTCTCAAGGATCCCTGTCCAGGCTTTGGTCCAACACATGTCCCTGCCTGCCCCCACATGACTTATGAAGTGCCACAACTCCACCATAGGAGACCCAAGTGGTTCTTCCCGTTGCTTTGCTACATGGCTGAAGGTCCCTGAAGGCCCAAACTTGCAGTGACCTTGGGCTCTTTCTGTGTATTTATTTTTTTTTGTTCTGCAATGGTGAAAATTGCTGGAACACTTTATTTTGGGGTTTTCTTTCAGATAACCAGAGATTTCTCCTTCCTGGACTACATCCTGGGAGGCTGCCAGCTGATGTTTACCGTAAGGACTTCTGCTACTCTTTGCCTAGTAGTAGTAACACTTAAGTAGTGGTCACAACTGGGGAGAGATGTTCTGCTTGAGATTTGGCGCCAGGTCAGGTGGCTTTTCATGGCAATGAGGAGCTGCTTCGTTTTGCTGTTGAACTATATGGTTTTGGGCTTTTGGGCGTTTGTTACTGTCATGCTCAGGTGCATCCAGTAGCATGGAGGAAGCTGGCTGAGACTTTAAGGTCAGACTCACACAAGGACCTTCTGACCTTTCACAAAAAGTTACCAACTTCTCTCCTCATCGCAGGGTTTAACCACCCGACAGTTTCTGTGGCAGCTCTCCTTGTTTTGAAGCCAGCTGAGAGGCTTTAGGCTGTTTATGAGATGGGTTTTCTGCATTTTTACTGGTATTTCTACCTTCTTCAAGTTGGACCACGGCTTGTCAGGAGTGACTAAATGAAGATGTTACAGCCCCAAGTGAAACAGCCACGTGGTGAAACAGAAGTGGGGTTTTCAATCTCTGCAAACTTCCCTAGCGCGGTGTCTGGAGAGCCGCGGGCACTCGCAGTATTTCAGTTTGTATTTTGCTGTTTCGTCTGGAAACATGATGGGGGGAGAGTAGGAGGAGGAGGAAGAGTTGCCATAGGAACAGGAGTGATTAGGAGAGCTTTTTGTGTGCCGTTCTGCTGCTGTGCTCAAAGGTCTTGGTGCTAGAGAGTGAATAGAAGAGAAAATCATTAAGTTTATTGGTAGGATGGAGCTCTTCTGTGAATTAGGTTTGAATGCAGAAATCTTCCCCCCATCTAAAGATCTGCTGATTGTTGGAGGGTTTCTTCCACTCCCGAGGCACCTTTTGTCCCTAAACCTGGCTGGGTTTGTGATGGGTGCAACGCTGCAGAAACAGCTGAGCTCTGAGGAGGACACTGCCATTTGCACCCCTGCCATTTGGAAAGGCCACTGGTGTCCTCCCTGCTGAGGGAAACGGTGGGGAGAGCAGGGCTGAAGCTGATAAGAAAAGGGACGTTGTGCCTGGGCACTTGCCTTATGCCGGAGGCAGACCAGCTGTGTCCCTCTGAAATCTGTTGCCTGACAGGCATTAGTGGTGACATTGATTTCACAAGTGGGGGTGTGCCTGTCTGACCCCACTGAGCACCTTCCCCATGCCTCAGTTCCCTCTTGCTCTCTGACCATTCCCATGGTGGCTTGACAGGAGATAGGCACATGGGCATGGGTGTTAGAGCAGTGAACTGTGGGTTGTCAAGCCTGTAATGTTGCTCAAGGAAGAAGGTAGTTTTTTGTGGAACCTTAACATGGTTGGGTTGGAAGGGACCTTTGAAGACTGTGGTCAAGAACACCTTCCACTAGATGAGGTTGTCAAAGCCCTGTCCAACCTGGCCTTGAACACTTCCAGTGATGGGGCATCTACTACTTCTCCAGGCAACCTTCTAGTGTCCCACCACCCTTATACAACATTTCTCCAATCTAAAGCTACCTCCTTCCAGTTTAAAACCATGTCCCTTTGTCCTGCCAAGCCTTTTTTACCAGTGGCTCTGGCACAGGGTGGTGGCACGTTCTGGGCTGTGACAACTTGCGCCAGCCAGGCCAAGGCAAATTGCAGTTCATCTTCTCTCGTTATGGAGCAAAATCCCTTGCAAATCCCCTGGGCGTCACTCAGCCAGTGGAGTTATTTCGGGTTTTGCATGTTTGTGGAGCAAACAAGGGAGTGCAGCCACAGCGACTGCTCGCCTCTTCCCAGCTCTGCCTCCCCAGTCACTTCAAATTGGGTGGCTCCACGTCTCGTCTCTTCTGACCAGATGTAGCTGGGTCTGAGACAGGCATTTCTACAAATGTCTTTAAATAGAAGACTTTAAATAGCGCAATTAAGGAGGGAGAAAAAGGAGTTCCTTGCTGACAAAGTCCCCTGACTGCTCAGCACATATTGGTCCCTGGGGAAGCCCGGTGAAGAGCAGCTGTAGGGAAAGATCTGCTCAGGGTTGTGACTCTTTGATCAGAGACCAGAAGAGATCCAAGTGCCCATGTGGCCCTGGCAACAGGAGTCCTGAGCTGGGGATGGTGGTGGCTTGCTCCAGGAGCAGGGGCTGCTTTAGGACACCTTATGTGATGCTCGCTGGTGAAAAATATAGGTGTAATAGTGAACAGCTTTGCTAGCCTAGTATTTAATGTTTTTGTGGGGTTCTTTTTAGAGCAAGTGAGGGTCTGGTTTTTCTTAAACTTTTTCTAATGTTTGAGGTTTGGGTCTTGATGGGACTGTGCATGGACCTCAGAGGCAGTGGAGGTTCAGTGGCCAGGTCTGCAGTGGTGTCTGCTAACAGAGGATGGGTCTGTGCTTCTCTCTTGTCCCTCAGGTCGGGATTGACTTCACAGCCTCCAATGGGAACCCACGAGACCCCTCCTCTTTGCACTACATCAACCCAATGGGGACAAACGAGTACTTGTCGGCTATCTGGGCTGTTGGCCAGATCATCCAGGACTATGACTCGTAAGCAGTGGGCCCAAATCAAAGCCGGGGCTAGATAATACCTTCGCTTTCAAAAAGCTCCTTGGGAAAAAAATGCCACATACGCTGGGATGCAGGAGGAGAGGGTGAGGACGACGTTTCTCCTCCCTCCCATCACTGCTGCTGAGGGGAAGGAAGCATTAGCACTGGTGGAGCATCGTCTACTGGGGGCAGCTGGAGGGAAGCTGCTTGGTGGTTTCTGGGCACAGAGGGAGATGCTCTCAGCTTGCTGTTGGCACCTGCACTGCCTTGTTCCCCAGCACTCTGAAGTGTGCAACACAGAAAAATATCATCTTAGACATCAGTAGAGAAAACCAAACAGAAATCTCTTGGTCTCGCCATGCTGGTCTTTGTGACCAAAATGGATAGCTAATTTTTTATAAACCTCCTGGGTGATGTGTCTGCAAGAGACTCAGGTGTTTGGGCGAGAGGATGCTCCTGATTCCTCTGGGTGATGAAGCAAAGCTGGACTATTTTTTTTTTTTCTCTAAAGCTCAAAAGCCAAAGGGGAACATCTATTATCTGTGCAGCTCTCATGAGTTTTACTTTGTTTTGTTGTTTTGTTTTGTGGGGTTGGTTTGTTTTTTTTTTTTTTTGGAAGAAGGGAAGACTGGTACCTTTTCTTAGCTGATGCTTTCTCTGTAGCTGGGCTTTGGGCAGCTGGTAGCACAGGGAGGCCATAGCGAGAGCTCTGCAAGAGCCAGGTGAGTGTCTGTAAATACACCTGTACACTTTTCCTCTTCTCTTTTAGGGACAAGATGTTTCCTGCTCTGGGATTTGGTGCCCAGCTCCCACCGGACTGGAAGGTGAAGTGTCGTGGCCATCTGCACATTTGAGATGGGTTTGTCCTGATACTGCCTGGGCAGGAACAGAGCTGCTGGGGCTTCCCACCTGGATCAGGCAGGGAAAGGCTGTCAGGCAGAGGAGGAACGGGTGGATGTGGGATTTCAGCTGGTAGAGAGTGGGATGTGGCAGCGTGGGTGGGAAGGCAGGGATGGGGCATGAGCAGCCCGTTCTTCCCTTTCAAGCTGGCATGAAAGTAGCAGCTTCTTGGCATTAACGGGCAGAACCAGGCATTGATTCATTTTCCTGGCAGGAGGCAGGAGCAATTCTGGGCAAGGGAAAAGGCCCCTGGATGAATGTGTCAGACGGCAGTGAAGTCTGGAAGGGGGCTGGGAGCTGAGTAAACCTCGATGTGATGTTGTGTGGGCAGAGTCTGGAAGGACCGTGACCAGCAGGACTAGGGCAGGGATCATCCCCCAATACTTGGCACTGGTGAAGCCACACATCAAACACTGGGTTCAGTTTTGAGCCCCTCACTCCCAGAAGGACATTAAGGTGCTGGAGAATGTCCAGAGAAGGGCAGTGAACCTGGGGAAGGGTTGAGAGCAGAAATCTGGTGAAGAGCGGCAGAGGGAGCTGGGATTGTTGAGCTTGGAGAAAAGGAGGCTCAGGGGAGACCTGACAGGAGGTTGGAGCCAGGTGGGGTTGCGCTCTTCTCCCTAGGAAGAAGCGACAGGACAAGAGGAAATGGCCTCAAGTTGTCTCAGGGGATGTTTAAGTTGGACCTGAGGAACAATTTCTTCAAGCACAGCAAGGGTTGCCAAGGCCTGGCCCAGGTTGCCAGGGCAGTGGTGGAGTCCCCATGATCCCTGCAGGGGTTTCAGAGCTGTGGAGATGTGGTGCTGAGGGACATGGATTAGTGGTGACATCTGGCAGTGTTAGACTCAGTGACTTTAAAGGTCCTTTCTGACCTAAATGATTCTATTATTCCATGACTGGAGCTAGGACTTGAGCTTTTTTGGCTTTCCCAAAAGCCACCTTGATCTTTTAAGTGTGGTTTGGTACCAAAGGGATTAAAGGCACACTGTCTTGCAAGGGCTGAGCTGGAGCATCCTGTTCATCAGGTGGGCAGCGGTTAGAGCTGATGGGGAGCATCTTCCCATGGCTGAGATGATGTGTTGGGACAACACCATCTTTCATTACTGGCTGGGTCTTTTGGCTTTTCTTTGCTTACACCCTTGATGTGTGTTTACTTTCTGTTTGATGGTTTTGAAAAGTTCTCAGCTTCAGGCTGGGGTTGAACATCAGTGAGCCTTTTGTGTTCTTTGGGAGGGGAGCTTTGCTCTGGGCTGAGCACAGCAGGGCACGTAAGTCATGAGCGGCCATGAATTGATCTGGGAAGCTCATTGCTGCCAGCCCTGGAGGCTGGGGATGTCCTGCCTGCTCCAGCTTTGTGCTTTTTTCCACTCCTGGCAGCCACAATTCATGTGACTCAAGTGGGAGCTCTTGCTGTTTGCCAGCCACAGGAGGAGATCCCTTCATGTGCACTTTGGAGCTGATTCATCTTCCTTGGCCAGCAAATGATCCTGGTCTGTCGCTTCACTGCTTTTGGTGGGAAAATCTTGGTAGGCAGCTTCCAAGGACTAAGAGCCAGCTGACATCAGGTATTTGTTCCTTGGGGAGAGGAACAGGAGCGGAAAACGCAGTGAGGATGGAAAGGGTGTGGCAGCTGGGGCTGCTGGGGGAATGGGTGAACCGCAACAGCGAGCAGCCCTCAGCGCCCCAGGAAAGGCTTCGTTGGCCTCATTTTCCCCCAGAGTCACCTTTGAGCCCATGTAAATCCCAGTGGTTAGCAGCTCTCCCTCCACAGGGTCTTGGCCCGTGCCTGAAGGTCACCAACCCTGACACCCGGCGTGACCCATTGGCGGTCTCACATTAGCTGTGGAGGCATCCGCCGTGCTCCACCTCACCTGTGACTTCATCCCTCCCCGGCTCACCTGGCCCGCGGGGTCTCTGCACTGGGGCTTGGCTCATTATTTAAAGTTTTTTTGGCCATCAGGATCAGTTGGGTAATTTCAAAGCCAAAGCAGCAGTTCTACATTGAAACCCGTGCCCTGCGTTATGACAGATGGGTAGGGGGAGCGGCGTGGCCACTGATATTCCCAGGGGACATGAGGAAGGACGGCTGTTACACACCACAGACCAGAGTGGAAACTGGGAAGATCATTAAGAGATAAGAGTCATACAAATTGCTCCCGTTGCCATGGCTTCCCCAGCGCTTCCCAGGCACCCATCGGAGCGAGATGTTTTGCACACAAAAGTCTCGTTGGAAATGTCAAAGAACATCTTGCCGCGTAACAGCTCTGTACAGAGCCTCGAGCGGTTTCCCAGTAGGAAACAGGAGAGGGAAGCAGATGGGTTGTGGTTTCTGGGGGATGAGCAAAGGCGAGGCGGCAGTGGAGAGAATGATGCTTAACATCAGAGCCCCACTGGTCACACTGGGTTTGGGAGATGGGTCGGCCAAAGAAATCTGGCGGCTTTGCTGAGGTGCCACCCCCAGGGCTTTCCATCCACTTGCCCATTTTTTGATATACATATGAATCACAGCAGGGGTGGGATCACTGAGAGGTGGCAGAAAACCCTCTGTGGGGTCTGTTGTCCAGCACAGGCTCCAGCTGTGTGTCTGCAAGGAGCATCCCTAATTCCGGATGGGAAAAGACGGAGCTGTGGCCATCCCCAGCTGTAGAGGGGAGAGGACATGGGCTGGCTGCAGATGAACATCTCACTCTTTGGGGTGGTTTAAAGAGGTTTCTCCCTCTGAGATACTGGTGAATGTGAGACCTGTAGGTGCTCTGTAGGACTTCACAGAACCTGTTTTTCTAAGTATAAGCTGAATAGGGAATGAGAGGTTTGTGGTGTTTTTGGTTTGGGTTTTTGGTTGGGTTTTTTTTTTTTTTTTTTGATATTTTGAAGGCCTTCTGTTGAATTTTCAAGCAGATACATCTAGAATCCACCAAAACTTCAGAGGAGGTTTTTCAGCACTTCTGCCACACAGGAGGTCTGCTCTGTAGATGGTGAGGAGCACAGCTCCAGATTATTTTATTGCTGCTTAAAGGAAAGAGAAACCCCTCTTTCACAGTGCAAAACATGGAAATATTTTTGCTTGCCTGGTCTATAAATACTCATACAGCAGAATTTCTAACATCTAAAAAAAAAAAAAAGTGAGACATTTACAACTGCAAATCATGAAATTTGAATTTGGATATATTGCCCAAAATTGAGGCTTCTACAAGAACGGGTGTAGGCAAAACCAGGTCATGTGGTTCAGGCTGTGTCTCTAACCCTGGGGTTACTGGTGGCTGGGAGCATTACTGGTTGTGCTTCAACAGGCATGGAGAGACCCAAGCAGGCTGTTGATGTTCACCAGTCCGACAGCTTGTCAGCTTTGCAGCATGAGGAGGACATTTGGTTGACCTACTTTTGTTTGGTTGCTATTTCCCACCCCACAGCCTCTTGCAAAAATAGTTTCTGCTGCTTTCAACACAATGCCCAGTATAATTGGAAAGTCTGAATCAGATGTGTGTTGCTGTTGCAGTCTCAGGAGGACTTCTGCTTCACACAGCGCTTTAGAGGACAGTCGTTTTGCCAGCGTTATGAATACACACATCCTGAAGCCATCCCCAGGCTGAGAAACTCAGCAAACCTCCACCCTTCGGAGAAGGAGAAAATAGCCTTGTTTTGTAATTCTGGCCTGAATCAAGAGGGAGCTTTTTGTTTCAGAGCCCTTGAGCTGGTGGCCTGAAAACCCTTCAAGATGCAGTTGTGTTTCCTCAGTGCCCCTGAGAGTCCAGTTGCTTGTTAAGGTGCCTAAATTGCAGGTAGCAGAGTGAGTGCCCAAGCCCTCAGATCCGATGGTTGCTCCTCAAGCAAACTGTTGACCTATGCCAACATTGGCAAGATTCATACTGGAGGCCAGGAGTCTTGACCCTGTCTTGCACTCAGGCCATTGAGCTGCTCTGCCTTTGCTGGTGGGTTCAGGGCAGCTGCTGCACAGTATTTGGTGGTCTCTCCAGGCTCTTCCCATGGAAGCAGATGAGGAAGGTTTTGTGATTCACAGTCAGCCCCACTGTTTGGTTTCTCTGGGTAGGTTAGTGTGACAGACCAGGGATCAGGGTGTGGAGGGCTATGTACTGTTGCCAGTGTCCCACACAGCCTCCTTGTGAGAACATCCTCAGCTGGAAAGGAGGTCCTGGAAAACCTGAAGTATCTTGCACCTGCCTTGAAGGAGGGATTGTGCTGGGACTTGGTTTCTGTCACACCCAAGCATTCATATCACCTCTCCTGTGCCGCCTTTCACCCTCACAATGACCCAGATGGTGAAGCTTATCATCTGCTGGCTTTGTCATGGTGGCTGACATGCCAGATCAGGTCTTCAACCCAGCTCACTCTGTGCTTGCCTTCCTCCTGCTGCACCATATAGAGGGATGGAGAACTGGGATGCTGCCAGAAGAGGGGCTCCCTGTGATGTTGAGTTTTCTCCCTTTACAACCTGCAATAGGATGAAGTAATTTCTACTAGTGACCAGTGAGATGGCCCAGCTGCCTGGAAGCGTCCCTTCCTCATGCTTTCCTTTGAGGTAGCCAGTAGGAGGCCATGTGGACAAACCTGCTTTGATCCACATAGACAAGCCTGCTTTGATAGCTGCCGAAGAATGCATAATGTGATAATCTCAAGTGGCTTCATGATGGGGGAGATTGCATAAACACCCCATCTTCAAAGGCTGCTCAACCCTGACCGTGTCTGTGTTTGCTGCTCCTGGCTGTTTGGGTAGCAGAGGGCTGGGAAGCATTGCTGTCCAGAGAAGGGCAGTGAAGCTGGGGAAGAGTCTAGAGCACAAGTCTGGTGAGGAACAGCTGAGGGACCTGGGCTTGATAAGCCTGGAGAAAAGGAGGCTCAGGGGAGACTACCCCACTCTTGACAAGTCCCTGACAAGAAGTTTTGAGACAGGTGGGGTTGGTCTCTTCTCCCAAGAAAAAAAGTGACAGGACAAGAGGAAACTGCCTCAAGTTGCACCAGGGCAAGTTTAGGTTGGACCTGGGGAAGAATTTCTTCAAGCTCAGCAAGGGTTATCCAGGCCAGGCCCAGGCTGCCCAGGGCAGTGGTGGATTCCCCATCCCTGGAGGGTTTTCAAAGCTGTGGAGATGTGGTGCTGAGGGTTGTTGTGTAGTGGTGGGATTGGCAGCATTAGGTTAATGATTGGACTCAATGATCTTAAAGGTCTTTGCCCACCAAAATGATTCTATGAAATGTCCATGACCACCACTCCTGCTCCAGGGGAGCATCAGACCTAAGCCAGCCTTGCAGCATCAGCCAAACCATTTGTGAGCAACTGCTCTGCACTGACCCTCTGTGTTAATCTGGTTCTTTTTTTCTCCACAGGTATCCCATGAGTTTGCCATTAACTTCAATCCCACGAACCCTTTCTGTTCAGGTAAGCATCTCCCAGGTCTTTAAGACTCCTTAGATGTCTTCACTGTCTGCTGTCCCTCCCTCTGCATTTCTCCAGTATCTCAGGGATTTTCCAAGGTCCCTTCAGAGACACACATTAATGGTGAAGCAGAGCAGATGCCAAGGGCACACTCAGAGGAAAGCAGAGAAAATTTGGCAGTGTGTAGGAAGGCCCACAGTAAAATGCAACTGGATACAGAGTAAAATCTGCCTTTGTGCTGGTGTCTGGTGTGTCCTACCAGCCGTCTGCTCCTCCAGCAAGTCTGCAAGAAATACTAGGCCTGTTTAGCAGATGGGGATTCAGATTTAATTCTTCGGTTAACTGCTGAGAGTTGGTTGCAGTCGTGGCTGAAGAACAGCTCAGGTCTACCATGGACTCCAGAAGTCGCTTGGTTTGACTTTGTCTTACTGCAGCAAAACTGGGGCTCGGGAAGTCTCCAGACCTTGCTTGCTGGTTCCTGAAAGCTGGCTGTGACCATCTGCTTTTCTGCTGCTTTTGCCTCCTTAGGTCTCTCTCCAGCAGCTGAAAAACATTCATTGTACCTCATTTATTGCAGGTGCTGTGGGGTGGAGAAGCCACCAACCTGCAGCTCTTACCAGCGACAAGTCTTTCCCAAAGAAAGGATTATCATTTGGGATGATTAGCATCTGGAATGGGGCATTTTGACTTACACAGCCATGCATCCTTTCAGGAGAGCAGCCATTTACCCTGTTCTGGTGTAGCAGAAGCAGAAGGGTCTCAGTTTGGGAGCTCAGAGGTGGCTTGTGGGATTGTTATGCTTCTGTCCGCTACCTCTGCTCCATGTCTATTTGGGTTTTGTTTACGCTCAGAAATGAGGAGTTGCTTTTCTCTTTGGTCCTTCTCTTTGGCTGATTCTGAGATCTCTGCAGAAACCAAAAGAAAACTGCCTTTGTAGTGGGTGCTTAAACCTTCTCAGGTAGGAAAGCTCTCGTAGCACTCACAGTCAAAGTGAATGAAGAGCAAAGCCCTTATTTTAGAAAATTAGAATTGAGGTGTATCATATAATCATAGAATTGTTTTGGTTGGAAGATACCTTTAATATCAAGTCCAATCATTACCCCAGCACTGCCAGGGCACCACCAAACCATGTCTCTCATCACCACATCTCCACAGCTTTGAAACCCCTCCAGGGATGGGGAATCCACCACTGCCCTGGGCAGCCTGGGCCTGGCCTGGATAACCCTTGCTGAGCTTGAAGAAATTCTTCCCCAGGTCCAACCGAAACTTGCCCTGGTGCAACTTGAGGCAGTTTCCTCTTGTCCTATCACTTTTTTCTTGGGAGAAGAGACCAACCCTACCTGGCTCCAACCTCCTGTCAGGGACTTGTCAAGAGTGGGGTGGTCTCCCCTGAGCCTCCTTTTCTCCAGGCTCAACAACCCAAGGTCCCTCAGCTGCTCTGCGCCAGACTTGTGCTCTAGACCCTCACTCCTTGTAAGGCTTGTTCTCTAGACCCTAATGGTGACACATGGAGCTGGATGAGTTCAAGGAGGGGAAAAAGTAGTTCTGACTTCGTCTCCCATGACAGCATTAGCTAATGATGCTTAATTGGCCTCATGGTGTGCCTAAACTGTGACATGTTTTAATGTGTGGCTTCTCTGCTTTCCCTGAAGGTGTGGAGGGCATTGTCCAAGCATACTCGGCCTGCTTGCCCCACATCCGCTTCTACGGACCCACCAACTTCTCCCCCATCATCAACCATGTGGCCCGTTTCGCAGCTCAGGCCACCCAACAGCAGACTGCATCCGTAAGATCACATAATAATCACAAATCCCAGTGGCTTTGGGTGGGGGAAGGCAAAGCTTGAGCTTGATTGCATGTCTTCCCCTTCACTGTGGGCAGAGAGGCAGAGTCCTCCCACCAAGACCATCTCTGGTGTCCCTGCAGCTGTGGGCTCTCATTTCTCTGTCGTCACTTCAGACAGAGAACGTAGAGTCATTGTCATGGGAAGGAAAAAATAACCCTCAAACTTGACAACAGTCAACAAAACTGCAGCTGTGGAGAATCAGAAATGACTGGGGAGAGAATTGAGATGAGGGTGGGATTTGCCATGAGGTGGGTGTCCCTTGGGTTTTGTACAGATGTCTTGAGCACCATCTTAAATGTTGGTCCCTTTATCTCAAAGGGGATCAAACAGCAAGAGTAGTCAAGACGCTCGGCGGCGTGGAGCAGCTCCCATATGAGAAGCAGTAAGGCACCCCCGTGAGCATCTTCTAGCCCAGGAAGTCAACTGGGAATATCAGAGGTGCTTAAAATCATGAATGGTGAAAAAGTGATTGATTTCCCCCTAATTTTTCTAGAAGGCCTGTGGGGCCCCACAGGGTGATAGGTATCCAACAGGCCAGTGCATAGTCAAGGAGCTGAGATCACCCCTGGACAGTGTCCAGGGCTGAGGATTGTGAAGGTCCAGAGAGGGAAGGGATGGGATTGTGGAGACCCAGCTGTCAAGGGCCATTCACCACTGCACAGGAGTGAGTTCAGTCTCAGGAGTCTTTTGCCATGAGAAGACCTTCCTGCTATTCCCCTTCTAACAGCTTTTTATATTTGAGGAGGAATTGTAAAAAAAACCATGGGATGGCTCAGTTTGATCGTTGCTTTTCACACCACTTGGACATGCAGTGGGCTCAGAGCTTTGGGTTCCTATGCAGCTGCTCCAGATGCTCAGTGGTCCTTGAAGTCCCCATTAATTAATCCATCTGAGGGCTCACATCCATATGTCAACAAGCTGCTCGTTAGCATGGGGGTCCTTGTACAACTGCACTCGGTTGTGCCAGTCCATGAGGGAGCTGGTGTGAGCAGGGTTTTGGAGGGTGAGGCTGGTGATCAAAGGGATGCTGGGGTGCCTGTGTGTGCTAGGAGTTGCATTTTTGGGCCCAGCCTTGCTAGTTGTGTGGCTGAGGTGTCCTCTTAGGGGCGTGAAGAGCATGTGAAGTCTGCGGGATGGAGCTCACTGGGGTGCCTGTTGGGTCCCATTGGCAGCAGCTGGTCCAGTCCATAGGTTTTGCTGTCCAAAAGCAGCTCAGCTTGGGCATCAGCACACATGTGGCAGGAGCTGCCTCAGGGCAGAGGCTTTTCCGATTCCTGCCTGGAGTGGAGCTGAATCACACCCAAAACCTCCTCCCCAAGGGGACCTTTTCCAGCTTTGCCTTCAGTACTATTGCTCTTCCCAGCTCCAGGAAATACTGAATTTGGTTCAGTTCAGCACAAATCCAGGTCCCTCCTCATTTTTTAATTTTTTTTAATTTGTTATCTCTCTTGGCGTCAGTGGGGGAGGGAGAAGCCACAGGCTCTGCACTGAGCAGAGGCGCTAATCGTATGCAAATTGCATGCCTCCGTTGGCACTAATAGTTTAATCAAGGGAGATTTTAAATAATGGGCACTAATAGTGCCGTCAGAGGCAAGCCTGGGTTGGCTCAGGCTGTTGTTTTTTTGGAAGCACAAAGCGTTATTGATGACTGATCTCACTCCCCCAGGGTCTTCTCCTCTCCCATCCCATCTTCAACATGTGCAGCAAAGCCGCTGCTGATGCTGCCGGCCCCCCTGGCTGCCTGGACCTGCCCTCCTCTTCCTCCCGCTCTCGCTTGCTCCCAGCATTTCAAATAAAACCACAAAAACTCGTAGTTTTTCCATGGCAACGCGGATCACAAACACTGGAGCCGGTGGCTCTTAAGGGATGGAAGGACTGAAACGTGTCGGGGTGGGGAGGAGGGGCAGAGATTACACACAATTTGACTCTTAGGGAAGAATTAATAAGCTTTGGGGAATTAAAACACACCTTTCCAGCAGGGCCCCTGCCTCCAAACCTCCCCTTTTCTTACCACATGCTGCTTAATGCTGTCTAATCCCCTCAAGTCCTGCTCACACGTGTGAGCCTAATTGCTGCTATCGTTAGCAAACGAGCAGGAATCGTCCCCACAGCCCTCACGGGATTCAGAGATCGGCCATTTTAACAACAAAAAGAGAGAAAGGGGGAAGATGCTGCTGGGTTGGGTGATGGTGATGCAAGCCCAGGAAGATCTGGCTTCAGGGTCCCTGCCCCAGCAGCTCTGGTGGCACCTCAGCAGAGGTTGCACCCAGCTGGAGCCCAGCAGTGCCACCAGCACCCCTGCCCCACTGCCCTTTACTGACACTGCCAAAACTGTTGACATTCCTTGGGCAACTTCCCACCGATGCTCTCGTGAGGTGCCTGCTGCTCCCTTGCCCATAATGATGGTCCTGATAAACCATCTGATGAACTCTGCTCCCCTCTTTTTCCCTGCATATTTTCCAGCATTTCTCTCTGATCCCATTATGGATTTTGCAGCAAAAAGGGAACAAAGGGAAATAGTTCTTTTGGTGTTTCTGCTTTTTGACCATGCATAGAGGCCAGGGGAGGGAATGAGGAAATCAGCTTAAAGTCATTCCCCTTCCCAGCTGTGCTCCTCCAGGTTTTACTCTTCCTCCTGTACTGGTTCCTAGACAGGGTCAGGCCCCAGTCACTTGTCCTGCTTCCAGTGATGACCAGTACTGGCCACCATAGAGGAGTGTGCAGGTCTGCACCTGGAGTTCAGTCTTAACTCTCCCGACTCTGATGTTGGGGTCCTGCTCTTCAGACTTTTGTTTCCCTGCAGTTTGCTCTGAAAAGTTTGGATTTAGGGGAGAACTAAACCCTGAGCAATGTTCTGCAGGTAGGGCTAGTGCTTGGAAAGGGGTTTGGAAGCGTCTGGCTGCCTGCCCAGGCTCAGGAAAACCTCCTCACCCAGTTCCTTGGGTTGTGTTTAAGCTCAACCCAGCCTCATTTGTACATGGAGTTTAGAGTGCAGAGGGAAGATGACGCTTAGGAAAGGTTTCAGGAGATGGGGCCTGGAGGAAAACCAAGAAAATGGGCTTGGGGGCAGTGTTCATTCTCTTGCTTTTCCAGCATGGCTGCGCTAGCGGTTTTCAGAGGAAATGGAAAGAATGAGGAGAGGAACAAAGGGCTTTAATGTGCTTAAGTGCTTGTTTTCGTCATTTCTCTAGCACACGCAAGCTGGGTAATGTGCCAAAATTGAACCATTACTTTCCCTGGGGGCAGAGGAGATGGGCTTTTTGGGGTCCACATACCCCAGAACTGCTGAGCTGAGTCCAGCAGGAGGGTTTGTCTGTCCATCCATCCTCCCCCAGCTCTGCAGGATGAGCTCCATCACTCTCCCTTTTCCCCCATGAAAGGGAGGGGGTGCTAATGCTGCTGCTCTGGCATCCCCCTTAGCTCACCAGTACCCTCTGCATCATCCCCCCACCTTGGTGCCTCCAAGACCCTTGGCTCTGTAGGGGAGATGGACAAGCCTTGAGCATGGCATGGGCTCCCCACTGCCAGGATGCAGGAGATGCTCCCCATCAGCACATGGATGTGTTTAAGGGGATCGCCCCAAAATGTGCTCCACTGGGTGCAGGTGGGGGAATTTAATCTCCCAGCTGAGCTTGTGTCATGGTCCCAAACTCCTCCTGATCATGACACAGAAGCTCGGCACTTATTGATTGTTGTTTTGTTTTGTTTTTTTTTAAACCTTAAATACAGTAATTCAGTAAATTCAGCAAAATATTTTGGGACGGGAGGCAGCTTGTTTGGTTATGATCTTTCAGAAACTAAGGGGAATGGCAGCACTTGAAGTTTCTGGGTGCTGCTAAAGGGGGTGATGCCGGCCGTCCTGGGAAGGGGTGAACCTCATGCTCCCAAATCCCCAGGGCATTCAACCGATGTGCACTGTGTCTGACCCTCTGCCCTCTCCTCCACAGCAATACTTCATCCTCCTCATCATCACAGATGGGGTGATCAGTGACATGGATGAGACAAGACACGCTGTGGTGCAGGCATCCAAGCTGCCCATGTCCATCATCATCGTGGGGGTGGGCAACGCCGACTTCGCCGCTATGGAGTTCCTGGATGGGGACAGCCGGGTGCTGCGCTCCTACACGGGCGAGGAGGCCGTGCGCGACATCGTCCAGTTCGTGCCCTTCCGGGACTTCCGCAACGTGAGTGTGGGCAGGGGGAGGGGATCACAGGCAGAAATGGGGTCTTAAGCTTGGAAATGACCCCACAATTGGAGCAACCCTTGTAGAGGCAAGAGGTGGAGGCCTGGCACCCGCCTGCCTTACGCTGTCCCTGAACCCCACATCCCTCAGTGATGCTCTGGAACCAAGCACGTAAAGCATCACTACAGGCAGAGGAGCAGACCTACAGATCTGCAGAGCATGGTCCATCTGGGCTTCCCCCGCCCATCTCCACCCCTCCCAGGCAGCTGGGAGCCAAAACCAGTTAATTATAGAAGGGTCCAGGTTCCTGCAGTGAGTCCTGGGTTCACATCCCTCACTGTGGTCCCATGCCCAGTGTCTCTGACTCAGGCCTCATCCAGCACCCATCACGTGCAGTGTGCTGAGGGCTTAATGCCCCAATCCTGGGTGTGAGCCCTGAGCTTCCCAGTCCCCTCCCAGTGCCTGTAGAAAGGGATACTGCTGGCACTGGACCTGCACGTGTCCCCTCTGCAGGACGGCCTCTAACTGTCCACTGCCTGACCCACAGTTGTGTGTTGGAAAAAAGTTGATGATGGAAGAAAAATAAAAAAGACACATGCAAAAACAAAAGACCAAATGAGATACAGGTCTCCACTCATCTCCATCAGCCAGGAGTCAGCCCTGGGCTGGCCACTGTTGCTGGTAGAGGATGTAGAGAATCAAAGACTCATTAAGGTTGGAAAAGATCAGCATGTCCAACATTATCATGACCACTCAACCTGTCCTGAAGACCCTCGGACTGCACTTATTTTTCCCTCTGTTTGCAACATATCAGTGTCTTTCCCTTTCACCTGCTGTTACTCAATATCTGGGCTTTCTGACCTGCTGAGGATGTTTCATTCCTGTCCTGATGAATTCTCTCCTGGAGGGAAGGTGTAGTATAGAATGTAATATAAAATGCTGGCTGTCAGTAGACTGTAGGGGCTATTAAATGAAATACCATGGCCCAGAGCTGGGGACAGCCCAGGCATGTTGCTTGGTTGATCCCCGGCGGCTGTTCTTAGGCATCTGGTGTTTGCTCCCTCTCGCCTGCAGGCCCCCAAGGAGACCCTGGCCAAAGCCGTGCTGGCAGAGCTGCCCCAGCAAGTCGTGCAGTACTTCAAGCACCAAAACCTGCCGCCCATCAACTCAGAGCCCGCCTAGAGCCGGGCCAGCCCACACCCTCTGCATGTTGCCGAAGCCCGTTGGTCCTACCAAAAGTGCATGTTCCACATGCTTTTAACAGAAGAACACCCTCCCTGAAACACTTTGTACTACTTAATTTAATTGCAAAGTTCTTAAAACTCATCCCAGAGAAGCGTCCGGATTAATTTTGTACAGTCCCAGCCCAAGGTAACACTAAGTGGCCAGGCCCTGCCCTGGGCCTTCTCTGTTGCGTCACTTTTCAGTATTGAATGTACTTTGTATAATTTCAGTGGAACAGGAGACAATTTTTACAATCAAAACTTGCTTTTTCCAAGCAATGAAATGCTTAATATATTATTATCATTCAATGAACTGGTCACTGTATAGTATTGGTGTTGTACCTGTACATCTGTCATGCTCTACATTCATTTTTATACTGTGTACGTCATATTTGTTATACTCAGGTTAATAAAGAAACTTGGACATTTAAAACAAGACTCTCCTAGCTGCGAAGGTCTGGGAGCATAGCCAGCACTGCTGGGTGTTTGAGTCACCCTGCCCCAGGCTGTCCTGCTCCCTCAGCCGCTCACCCTGCACTCAGCTTTTCTGCTTGCGGTGCCCTGGGCCCAGGCCACCACGAGTAGCATGCCAGGGGGTGATGAACTGAAGGTGGAGGTGGAAATGGATGTGCCAGAGAGGGCAGCAGCCCCTCCCCTGCCTTTCAGCTCTCAGCCAAGGGCAGGGTGCTGATGCATGTGCGCACATGCGGTTGGGAAAACACTGGTGAACCCACAACAAACTGGCAAAAGGGCTTTCATGGTTCACTGCTGCTTCAGCTCTAGAAATTTTTCCAAACCTCAGTAACAAAAGCTCCTTGCTGCCCTGGAGGAGATGGGATGGGTAATGAAATCCTGCTCTCCAGCAGCTCCTCTGAGCTGCTCATCAGCAGCATGCTGGCTTCAGTGCTAATTGCTGCTTCCTTCTGGCCTTAATGAGATTAAGGTCTTTCAAAGCTGGCAGGTAAAGAGTTCAATATACTGCAGGGATCCTCAGCCTTACTCCAAACACAGACTTGACCTCCCTTCTTCCCACTAGCAAAAGCACTTGCAGCAGGAGGTTGGTGTCTCTGTAAACCATGGAGCCCATTCACATGTGCACGTGCTGCTGGCTGTGCTCACTGCCCCCGACGACAGTGAGCGAAGCTGGGGTTGTCGCTGCTGCCACCCAGCCACCAGCATGCAGGCTGGAGCCAAAGCTACCAGTGAGGCCCCAGGCCAGCTCTGGGCATGCTGCTGGTGAGGCCCCATCCCTCAGGAGAGGTGGGACTGGTTCTGTGAAATACTGGCCTTGAGAAGCTACCCCCCCGGAGGGTAAAACCCAACCATCACCACCCCTTTCCAAAGGGAGAAGCACCTTTTGAAGGGTGGCTCATTTACAAATACTGCTGCACACAGTTCAGCTTCCAGATCAAAGGCTGGGGCTCTGGAAACATTTTTTTTTAATCTTTCCCTAAGAGCAGCTCACACACAGCTGCACTCGCTTGTAAGCTTTTCTCCTCGTAGAGCATTTGTGGGGGTTTGTCGGTTTTTCTTAACACCTCTCTGAAACTTTAACAACTAGCACTGAAAACAAGCATTTTGTGAAGCTGTCCCTGGGGAGGGGGCTGATGTACACACTATGCCATCATAGCAGAGAGAGAACGAGCTTAAAAAAAAAACCCCAACCAACCAAAATAAAATAAATTAAATCTAAATCCACCACTGAACGACAGAATTGCTGGAGCCAGCTGTTCTCCAGCATATGGGCCCTGGGGCAAGGTTACTGCCACAGCTGCTGCTGCCAGAAGGTCTGACTTCGCCTCCATCCTCTGCCCTCCTCATGTCCCAGCACATTGCTCAGCACACTTCAGCACTTGAACATCAGATGGCTTCTAACTGTAAGGAGGTAAGGAAATGGGAGCACCAGGCAGAGGGATGAGCGGGGACAGGTCTGCCCTTTGTTTATACAAGGGCCAGGCTCCGAGAACAGTAGAGGTGACTTGGCCTCAAACCCTGTATGAGGTGTTCCCCCAGTGCCCTAGGCCTGCTCTTCTGGAAATGGGAGGAAAGCAGAGGGCTCTCATGCCTGCTTTTGAACAGTAACATCTCCTCCTGGCCATGCATGGTCCAGCATTGCCACCAGCACCCCCTCCTGATCTCACCACAGCTCCTGGGGACCACCACCACAAGTTCTCCAGCTTCTGCACAAAGAGGTTTGACAGACCTGGGGAATCCCATCCACCTTGGATTCAAGCTCTTCAGACACTGCTGCAGAAAAGCTGAATGACTTGTCCCATGCCAGTGTGGGAGCAACAGACTCTGGGCAGCACAGGTGACAGCAGCTCCTTCGAGCTCACTCAGAACAAGAGCTCTCCATCCATCATCTGTGTTTGGAAGAGGCTGGTCTGTGCTGCTCCTGGATGGCAGCTTGAGGAAGGGGCTGACTGGGTAGAGCAGAAATTGCTTAATGGAACAGGAACAGTTATGAATGGCACAGAGATTAAAAAAAATATAAAAATAAAATGCATTCAGAATGTCTTTAATCATGTAACACTAAAACTTCTTTACAGTGTCATGGCAATCTACACTTCACCATCTGCTTGATTTTTGTTCTGCCCCCATTTTGCAAATACAGAATAAAAATGACATTTTAAAACGGAACACATGGCTCTTTCTACAAGACTTCACTGCTTCAAGTGAGTATTTTTTGCCCATTAGTCTTGTATAAACTTAAGATCACAGAATTCTTTCTTTCTGTAAGAATTTTAAAAGATAAAGCTCTCTCCTCCCTACCCTCAGACCTTCATTACATTACTAGTTGTGTCTTTTGGTTTCGGATGGCAGCCTTTCTTCCAGGCTCAGTATGCACCCCAGAAAGTTGGGGGGGAATATATATATGTACAATGAGTTATTTTAGTATTTGAGTGTATTAAACTTGAGAGGTTAGCTAGAAAGATTATATTTGGGGCAGAAGGATGCATCCAGCATCCATCAGAGCTTTGGAAGATACTCTGCACTACATCACACACGGAGGGATTTCGTTATGGACCATCAAAGAAACTGTTGCTACGAAAGACAGAGGAGACGATCTTCCCAGTGGAATTGATAGTGCCTTCGCTGTCCGAGCTCGACTCCGAATCACTGCTTCCCGAATAGGCACCCAGGCCAGGCAGGATCCCGATGCAGACGGCTGCTGAGGGACAGTGGACGGTGGAGCCTCCCACGGAGCTGCTCCCCAGGGGGACACAGGATGGTTTTTCTGGAAGAGAAGGTGCTCCATCAAAACCGAGGGTGCCAGAAAGGGCTTTTCATCAGCCCAGGAGCTGCCGTGTCACTCACCTGCTTTCGCCACATCAGCAGTGGGTGATGGCAAGATTTAATGAAAGCATACGGCAGCTTTGCGCTACGATAAAGCTGTTCTGACAGGAAGGACGTGCTACCTCGGGATTTTTTTTTTTCTCCTCCTCACTAGTTTAAGCCCAGCTCTGTGCTGGCATTATAGATTTTTATTCTGAAGTTGTCAGTTTGATGCTTGTCAAGTACCAAGCACACTAAATGAGAATAAATAGCTCTGCTTTGTGTAATTGAGTATTTTTTTCTGCAATATAACAGCATAGTTGGGGAAAAGTTTTACTCCATCATTCTGCTAGTCAATGTCTCCTGTATTCCACAGCTAATTAATTATTTCCAGTGTTCTGAAAGTTTACCGCACAGAAGGAGATTCAGGAAGCGCCTTGGGTTGTCATTACACAATTACAGCTCACCCGATTACTGTCAGGGTATCTTGACAGCAAGTCAACTGCAGCCCTGACAGCTGAGACTTGAAGCACAACTTAATTTTTCTTCTAGTTCCCCATGATTTTCCAAAATGAAATCAGTTTCAGGATGCACCAGATCACTTCAGAGCATGAAAAGCTAATAGTAGATGTACAGAAATACATCCAGTGCTGCTGTGAAGAGGAAGGGGATGATCTCCACGTCTCCTGTCAGCAGAACAAGCACTAGGCTTGAAACACAGCTAAGGAGACTCCCGTTCGTTATCAGGTAAAACTCTTTAAGGGTAAAATCAGTTACTCATTAGAGTAAAACTGCCTAAAGAGGGGGAACAATCTCTATCTGTGGAGATCTAAGAGCAGCTTAGACAAACACCTGTCAGGAATGGTTTGGGCAGGGGCCAGACTGATGACTTGCAAAGGTTCCCTCCAGCCTGATGAAGGCTGTCAGTGCCTACCATTACCATTTCTACTGCTTTAGGAGAGAACATGCCAGCCACAGCCTGTGCTGCCTTGCATAATGAAGGAGCAGAAAAGCAAATCCTCTATCAGATTTAACACCAAGTCAGTTGCTGTTCAGGTGAGAGACAGACAGCTTCCCACCAGCAGAAATCAGGACATACCTTGATTCTTTTCGTCATGATCAGTATCTAGTTTCAACCTCTTCACACTGTTACCGCCATCTGAACTGTGGAAAATACAAGAAAGTGTCTTGTTCCTCATAAGCAGCCACTTAATCACTGTGATGTTTAAGTCACACGCTTTCCCCAAATTCAACAGCAGACGCCAGTAGGAGCCCCCGATGACCGTCACCACTTCTCACTGCTGTTAACTGGGGCTCCTCAGGGAACGTGAAGGATCCTAGAAAGAGTCAACACCTACACTGCAAGTATCACCTGTTAACCTGGGAAACAGAAATGTGCCTCGGGGAGTCCAAGTCAGACCTCCTGCACAGCAACCCAGAGCTGCCTGTTCAGCCAGAAGCACCCCACAGGAGATCAGGAACTACCTGAGCTTCAGACAGCCCACACAACCGCAGGCTTGCACGTGGGGACAATCACCACGCTTGCTGATGCAACATCTGTGTCTTTTCCCTTCCAGGGTTTCTCCTCCCCTCCATTAAGCACCTAGAGAGGCTGTTCTAAAACCTCCAGAAATCTTGCATCCAGTAAGAAGCCCACTAAGTTCTGCAGCAATTCACACACAGCTGCAGCATCTGACCTAAAAAAAAAAGGGGTCTTTTTGGGGTCCAAAGTGGTGTTGGAGGAAAAGGAGCATTCCTTGGGCTTCTGACTCTTCAGAGTTGCTGTAGCTCCTCCCTGCCACTGCTCAGTTTCTACATGTTCCCAGTCCTGAGCCATCCACATAAACAAATGCTTCCCAGCTTCAGTGATGAATGGATGAAGTATGAGCATTTTTAGGCATTAACTCTTTCTGTCCCTGTCAGAACATGCAGCACAGACAAAAGGTTATTCTAGGCTGAGAGGTTTTAATAGTAATACATCCTTTGCAGGAAACTACAAAGCTCAGAGAGCAGATGTTGAGCTCACGCTACGCTTGGTTTTGGCCAGTTTGCAATAAAAGATAAGATGGCAAAAATAGAAGACTGCAAAGCAAGTCTCTGAAGGCACCGACATGTCAGTTAAGATGCTCTCTTCAAATAGATGCCATCTGCAGATTTTAGATGTGCCATTAAGCACACACCAGCTCCTTCTTTACATCCTACTGGGTTGAGCACTAGTAGTTACAAGAAAAATAACATTGTTAGCCGCTTGTTATCAGTTCAAGGTGTTTCTTCTCTGCTTTCCAAAACCCCAAATGACTACCCAACTCCCCCACATTAGGTGCTGGAAGTGCTTACTTCAGTTTTCAGATGTGCAATTACTGCTGTACAGGGAGTTAAACATCACCCTACAAGATAAGCTTCTAAAATAATCTCTCATTCTCTGGGACAGATTCAAAACCACTGACTGAACTTGGAGATGTCAGTAATCATCTTAAATATTAAACGATTCTTCTGTGGGAAATAAGTCTGGTCCCACGTGTCTAGTTTCCCCACAACCCACAGCACAGCAGCAGCTGCATTTGCAGGCCAAGATCAAAACAGCAAAGGGATCACAAACGCATCTGCCATCTCCCTGGGATGGAAAGGGTGTTGGTGCATTAGTGCAAATCAGGGAGGAACAAGTTAAGGGAAGTGTGCCTGATGCCCTCAGGATCAAACTGGTACACAATTTTAAACCATGTCTCCCCCAGCAGCAATTGAAACAAATCCGTTTTAGACACACATAAAATTGGCTGATAAATTAAGCAAACCTGAAGGAAATGAGTGAGGTGAGACTGATACCTACAAATAGACATGTAAAACAGATTCCCTCTGGATCCCCAGCAGGATTGCCCAAGCCTGGCAGTCTAGAATGAAGAGTCTACCCACTTGCTTTACACATGCTTAATCTATTTGAATTGCTTCATGTTTTCCCCACAGTTTGAGAGCGCCCATAGAAACAAGGCTGGTCTTTTCTTATACCTCCCCCCTTTTCTCGTTAGGGCTAAGGTTCACACCTCGCTCCCTGGAGGCAGTTTTGGCCTGCCTCCCTTTACACCGCTAACTGGGTTCCGTTCCTCATGAATTTATAGAGGTGTGAAACTAACCTTCTGTGTTTCACAGCTCCTGCCAACAGCTTTGCCTGAGAGAATTTGTTCTTGTTTTCCACTGACTTCATGGGCAATTTCTTCTCAGTTTCCTTCTTTGGGTCCATACTGACTCCCACTTTGGTGAGAGTGCTGTGAATTAAGGGTTAAGGAACAACCAGGAAGGAATGGAGAGAACAGACACTTCCTCTCCTGTATATCTAGCCAGCTCTGCTGACAGCAGTGACCGAAGTTCATTTCACATATTCTATCAAAATAAACTTATTTGTAATGACATTTTGCCGGCACCTTCAGCCAAGACAGAAGAGCCTTCACCCTCGGGTTCAGAGCTCTCTCAGTATAAAAACCAGGTCGGGCAGCAGACTGGGAGCTGCTTTTCTTAAGTCAGAAAGGTGCAACACACAACACATCCAACACCCATAAACAGACCCATTGCCCTTTCCCTAAATGTCTTTAGAAGAGCAAAAAAGGTCAGACTTGACCAAAAAGAAACCAAAAAAAAGATGAAGACAATGCAGTACTTCACCTGTCTAGGGGATCAACCCATTTGTAATTCAAATTCACTGCTTCAAACCCTAATCCTTACCAAAAAAAAAACCCAAAACAAAGCGGCGATATATCGGCTTACTTCCACTCCTCAAACTCCCCTTCTGCTGAGCCCTCAGATTTCAGCTTGTCTCTTTGTGAGGGCCACAGAGCCATTACTGCTGGTACGAACACCAACCCTGAGAGGAAGGAGACCAAGCTGATTAAAGGTGCCCACGGTCCAAGATTCACCCCAAAAGACAGACTGCACAGAAAAAACTAAGTAGCTTAAAACACTGTTAGCAAGGTGGAATGCAGCTGAAACCTATAATGAGGTAGAGAAGCTTAAGCAGGTTTTCAGATGGGATAAGGAGGAGCTTGGTCTGCCAAGGCACACTCACTAAACAGGTCTCCTTCTGTGGCAGGATCTAGTCCTGGTCCCTGGTAAGTTAATGTCCAGCTATATGGAAGCAAGGTCTGACAAAGATCCTGTTTGTTAAGGAGGTGCCTGTGGAGTCACAAAAGCTTCTGCAAAACTTTTCAACTACACGTAGCAAAGGCAAATCAACTTCATTTGAGAGGTTATTTGTTTAGAACTCTAAATCTATCTTTCTACCAGTTTCTTCTCTGACTACAGTTCCACTGGCCAGGTCACACAACCACAAGCTGGAGTTTCACAGGTGCCTCAGCTATTGCAGACATACATTGCACTGTGAACCTCACTTCGATGGACCATCTTGTGATAGTTTCCCCCCGCCCCCCCCATACTGAACCTCTGCACATCAAAAACTCTTACACCTTCCTTTGCAGTGACACACTCAAAGTCTCCAGTCTCTTTGCAATGCAGAGTTTTTCGATGCCATTCCTTCTTTGACTGTCCTCAGGATACAGCAGTAACCCAGACTGCTTCCTACCTCAACTGAAAGTCTTCTCAGTCCAAACCAAACTGTTCAGTTTTATTGATTTTTAAGATGGCACAGGAGTGCCATCCTGTGGCTATCAGAAGCAACCTGAAAGCTCATAGTGTAAAATAGGGTTTGATGGCGCAACACACGACTGCACACATTGCAGTGCTCAGCTTCCACATGGAGGTCTCGTTATGTTCTAACGCAGCACTTCAAAAGCCTGACTGAGGAACTCAAAGACTTCTACTTTGAAAGGTATTAAATGACAGGCTTTTCATTTCCACCTAGGATGCCATTCTCCTAATACACCTCAACTACCAGACACATAGCACATCTTTAGCAGAAACCCCAGTTCCCTCCAAGGAATGGCTGAGGGACCTGCGGTTGCTGAGCCTGGAGAAAAGGAGGCTCAGGGGAAACCTTCTGGCTCTTGACAACTCCCTGGTTGGAGCCAGGTGGGGTTGGTCTCTTCTCCCAAGGAACAAGTGACAGGACAAGAGGAACCAGCCTCAAACCAGGGGAGGTTTAGGTCGGACCTGAGGAACAACTTCTTCCTTGCAAGGATTTGTCCAACCCTGGCCCAAGCTGCGCAGGGCAGTGGTGGAGTCCCCATCCCTTGTGGGGAGTTTCAAAGTTGTGGAGATGTGGTGCTGAGGGACATGGCAGCACTAGGTTAATGAAAGGACTTAATGATCTTGAAGGTTTCTTCCACCCAGAACAACTCTACGATTCTCTAGGACTATGATTTTATAGGCACTGCTGCCATTAGTAAGGGTAACACTATAGAAGAAGCATCCCCTCTCAAGAAGACTACATTAGAAATCAATCTCTGAATCTTAAATATTAATTGCATTAAAAAAACCTGTCCTACAGTGAAGCTTGTTTCTTGGAGGGAGACTTTTCCTACATTTACCTAGAATTTAAGACAAGAGGATGTTGTCCTCAAACACTTCTTGGAACTGGCTTAAAAAAGTATCTCTATATCTTAAATACTGTCAGACCAGCTGGGTCTGGATAGGGGTAAGGAGCAAAAAAACCAGTTGTTCATGCAGAAGGAAGTAAAATTCCTATGCACCCATGCATATGAATTTCTTATGCTTGAGAGTGCATTAAAGTATCCCAAGTCATGCTTATCCTTAAGATACACGATTTCATGATTGTTCAACCTAAAAGATGAAGAAAAAAAACAACTCTGTACTTGAATATTGACGTAGGTTTTACTGTGCAATTAATGCCTCTGGGTAGCTTAAACTGGATGTTATGCCAGGAAAAAAAAAAACCAACAAATAATCACACCCACTGGGTTGACATTCTTCTTTTGAGTTTGGAAGAGCACTTGAACGGTGACTTCAGAAGCAGCACATTTCCCTAGTACCCACTGTTTTTTGTCACTGTAGTGATAAACCATTAGCAACAACCTGCAGATGCAAACCCAGGGTTTGCATTTTAGAAGAATACCATCCAAAATTTCAAACAGAGATGATTTTGCAGATTGCTCTGAGGCTCCTTGAAATATTATGGTTACACGGGGGGGGGGGCGGGGGGAAGGAATGGGATGGGCAAAATTCAGTTTCTTGTGAGATGAGGGGACTATAAAACATTCTCCGTCCCTCCACCCCATCAGCAGTAAGTTCTGCAGTTTGATTTACAGCAAGACTTCAGATACAGAGCCAGATGGTATTACTAAGACTGCAGAGACAGAGGTTAGATGGCCTGGACATCCTGAAGAGGCCCTGCTCTGTAAATTCAGGGATCAGTGTGTTACATGGCTGATTCGAGACCACGTAAGATTCCCTCCAGGCTGGTATGGTTCACCCTTGCCATATGAGACCTAACTAGTGCTGTCAGCTGCTTCCGCAGCAGTGTTCTCCTGCACATCCTGCATCAGCCAGACCCGCAAGCAACCCTCACCAAAACTAAATATATCCCATGAGCAGCTCATTATTAGATCCAACAAATCAAGAATCAAATCCATCAACCACCTACAGCTTATATCTAAAGTAAAAAAAAAAAAACCAACAAAAAACACACACCACAAACACCCCCCACATTTCATATGCTTTTTCATAAACAAATTAGTGACACGAAGTAACACATTTTAACTTGTAAATCATTAACTAATAAAAGGTAACGCATTATTCAGCTTTATTTGCTGAATGGTTTTGGTTCCCTCCTTGTGTCCACAAACTCTTTGATTTAAGGTAAAGCATCCTTGAGAACCTGTGCTTTGTTCACTGGTGAATTAAAAGCAATGATTTTCATTAGGAGCAAAGAAACCATCAGGCTCTGCACAGATTCAGTAACACTCAAGAAAACCAACATTTAGATTAGCACAGAAATCCTTGAATCATTCCAGACTCTCTTAACTAGCGCTGATTAGAGAGAAAAAGCATCCTCTGTTATTTTCTAGCACATCTTCATGAAAAATTGGCATTTAACAGCAAAGCCAAACTCTCCTGCTCTTAGAACTGTCCAAGAGTCTGTATTACTCAAAGGAGCTGAGTCTCCACAGGCACTTACTTCCCAGAAAAAGGTCCATGCCTCTGCACAAATGTATTTAACTCCTCATCCTGCGGTTATCAGCAAGGGAGACAGAAGTCAATACTGCAAGAAGTGTAACAGAGCAAGCAGTTCAAACATTATTTCAAATAAGTATGTTAAAACCAGCCAATATGCAGTTAAAAAAAACAAGCAAGAACATCTACTTCTTAATAAGATGATGAAAGCAAATGATTGGAAGTAATAGGCTGTTTTTTTCCTTTATGTTCTCCTCCTCTTTTTAGCTGTGGTATTTCATGCCTTCAATAATGGAAAGAAACCCACAACAATGGGGAGGGGGAGAAGGAAAGAAAAGTACCAAAGACATGTGGGGGTTGAGGTAAGGGGGATATAAATTTTTACAGGGGAAGATGCAAGCTACAGTGAAAAACCTTAAGAAGTCTATCACTGTACACATTATGCACAGTAGTTTTATAGAAAGAATGCCAACAACAGAACAAAACTACAGCCCAGTCTCTTTTCCTCTATACAACCACCAGCCATTTTAATGCAAAGGATATTCTGTATTCATTTAGTTCTTTCAGCTCTTCTTCTCTTCGTTGCTTTTCTAGTAGCTCTTGCTGCCGAGAAACCTCATCAAGAAAATGCGTCTCATCTTCATCTAAGCCTCTCACCATATTTTCTGAATAAAGGAAAAGAACAGACATTGATAAGCTAAAACCTCTTAAGGACAAGCCATTTGTTTCACTTTACTGCACCACTCTTAGAACATTTCCCGATGATTTCGGACTGCCCCATAAATGCAGGTTAAGTGTCCAGATCTTGCATATGATGTTTCTAATGCTTCTGAGGTGGAGCAATTTGCACAGTCACTGGGAACATGGGGAGCAGAGCCCAGGGTGACTGGGCGAACTGGGCACTTCAGCAGTCACAGTACTGTGCCAAGAAAAGGGTACAAAGCAAACTCCACAAGCTATCTGCTGCATTCTGTAATTAAGGAGTAAAAATACTTCCCAGATAATGATACAGGATGCTAACAAACCAAAACTCTTCTGCAGTCACGTACACAAACTACAACAAACTAACACTGAACACAACACAGTACAGAGGGAAGCAAGACACAGTTCCCAGGAAGCCATGAAATGCTACTGCACTTTCATATGTAATTAAGGAAAATCGACCTAGTTTTCACACAAGCAGCCTTTCTGCAGTTCTGAAACACTGTGTGGATGAGGTTACACCAAACAAGGAATAACCACATTAAGCAATCATACATTTGTTACTTTGCTTTCAGGCAGTTTAAACCCTCTATCCTCAAAATCTGTTCTTAAACCAACCAGTAACTGGAAAAACCCTGACATTATTTCCCCTCATAAATCTTGCCTGAAAATAGGAAGTGTTTTTCCTTAAAGCAAATAATTAGTAACTTAACTGAAATAAACATCTGTTAAAAAAAACCAAAAAAAAAAAAAAACAAAAAAACCCCACCAAAACCAAACAGAAAACAATTCCTTACCTCCAAATAAAACCAACTCCTTTCTAAACAAGCTACCCTACTTTAAGTGAAGTACACGCTAGTGCAGGAGGAAGTTCTTTTATTTTCTGTTCTTCAAACATTCCATATTTCTCAGCCAAATGATTTACAAGGGTAATAAAAAAAGTTTTTTAGAAGGACCAAGTCTTGCTGTTTGTGGTCACCCTCAGAAATCTTAACCCAAACATCACCTTTAGTTTTCATTAAGGCTTAATTCCACAAAAGAATTTTTAGGCTTTTACATGAGGTCTACATATTTTTTTAATCTTCACCCACATAGTCAAGTCCTACTCACTTTACTGCCAAGCAAAGAAATGCATTTGCACTGATAATTGGCAAGTGTCCGTCTTTGACAGAAAAGCTTAGAAATCAATTATTATTATCTGAAGTTACTTTTCAAAGCCAGAGCCCTACTCTTCCCAAATCTAAGAACACAGAGCTCATTCATCAATCTTTCCACAGTAACTTGTAGCATTCAGCAGTGCTGCTGAGAGCCCCTTCAAACAGACAGCAGAAGTAGAGAAACTGGGTATTTTTTGAAGAGAGTAACGTGAATTAATTTTGTTTTCTGTCAGCCTGAACTGCAAATCAAGAGAAGCAGCCATAGAGATCCTTATGGCTGACATTACTGAGATTCCCTACTAAATAGCCTGCAGGAGGCTTTGTTCTCCAGGTCAGCAGGTAGCTGATATTCCACAAGGGTTTCCCCACAAGCCCTTCCCATCCAGCTAGAGAGCAGTCAGTTTTCTGGTGGCTACTGGGACAAGAATTGCTTAGTGACATCACCAAAGATGACCTGGATCAAAAGTTATCTTGAGTAAACTGGAAACTCTCCAGCTGGGAAGAATCCTATAGATACACTTGGAGACTTTAATGCATTAGCGCCGCTATCTGTAATTTCCACTTTTCACCACCAAAAATATAAGCAAAACTGAAGAGATGGGAAATAACTTCCATTTATCCTTATTTTGGTTACCATAATTGTTCAGAAAAGTTACAAGTTACATTTTAGAGAATACTAGTATTAGTTTTCATTGAAAATGCCACAACATTCCAGTAAAATTATTATACTTTGAAAAGGAAGATGTTCTTTCAACACTGAATAACAGAGCAGAAAGAACTGCTAGTCCCTATACTGTTTTTCATCTATACAAAAAGATTTCAGTTGGTGTGTTTATGCAAACACAATTCTTCAGCATTAAGGTGTTTCTCCTCCCAAGTCCCATCATCACTTCTGACAGAACGACAGCGCAATAAACTCGTTTTCTACTCCAAAATTCCCAAGGAGAGAAAAATACTTATGAACATTTTTAACAAAAAAAAAAAATCAAGCCTATTAGGGGACAAATCTTGTCACAAGTTGGCCAAACTGGGCTGAACTCCGATAAGGTAAAGGTAAAATAGTTCTGTTGCACTGCAAATACAAAAGAGATTCTGGACAGAATCCAGTTAGGGAATCTGGAGCTTAAAGAACACAATAGTTTAAGCATAAGGCTTCCAGCAAAAGAACCAAAATCAGTCAGAACCCACAGTATCATCCTCACTTCTCTTTAGATTGAGCCAATAGCTCCCTTTTTTCCCCCAAATGGTTGACTAATGATTTTCTAGTTCTCATTATCACCTCTGCACTTAGCAGCACATATACAGGTGATACAATGCAAAGGACTGTTCTATAAAACCAGAAATTCAAACATCAGTAAAAATTTGGTTTCCTTTTCATGGGAAGAGTTAAACATCTACTTTTTGAAGCATCAACACCTCTATGTTTTCTTCTTCCAAATAGTCATCTTGAGCCTGAAATTACTCTTCCATCAACTAATTACAGCTTGGAAATGTAACAGCTGCTGGAACAGGATTTCTTTTTATTGATTCAGTTAGAATGGTCTTGTGTTAAAGCACAAGTCTAAGAGTCATCACAAAACCACATTACATTTCCACTTTTCCATGGACTGGTATCAGGTTTTTTTTTGCTTTAATGTACAAAATAAGCCTACTGCTCCACACTTTGCAAGAACACAGCTTCATAACCACAGGCAACTTACAGTTCCTCACATGTGCAGTGCTGCCCAGAACAATCTGTTATCTGCAGGAGCATCTACCAGCCTTGGAAAACAAAGATTTCAAGAACGCTTTTCTGAAGCCTCTGTTTATCTCCCAGAGAGGCAGCCAAGACACAACAGATACGTCCCTCGGTCAGAAGTTTCATACGGCTGTTGCACACAATACATGTGGTTTGCTGGCTTTCAGTTCAAAATAGTAATGGCTGGTGCTTACTGAATTTAAATTGCTCCTCAAACTCCTGCTGCTTCTTTTCTCTCTGCTCCTGAAGTCTTTCGTACAATGAACGTGGGTCATATGCCTCCTCCGGGCATTCTGAAAGGAAGGAACAGATTGGGAACTGAGACCATATGAAATTACCGACAGTTCTTAGCTCCTTCATGTACAAACCTTTTGAACTTGTGGAACACAACCTATGACCTTTTCTTTCTGCTTTCCACAAAAGCAAAATATTCTCTGATGTCTTTCCTGTAATTATTAAAACCTATCCCATACCTTCTGGATCCTCAGGTTTTCGGACCTTTTCCCATTCCTCTTGTCTTCTCTTTCGTCGCTCCTCGAGCTCCGATTCGGACACAAACCTCTTGTTAATCACGAGGTCAGCGGTGCCATCTCCTCCATCCATCGTGGAACAGCCCACCCTAAAAAACACAGCATGAAAGACACTGGGAGCCTGATTTCACCTGTTAGTGCATGAGACATTATCATGCTTCCTAAAAAAACAGACCTGCTGCACTTGCTTCAGTTCTCTAAAGACCACCACATAGTAAGTACTGATCAAAATACTCACTGCACAACTGCTAAGATTAATAGCACCACCTATTATTCCTCCTTTATTCTTTTTCGTATTTATGTCTTCCCTGTCAGTTACCTGCCTCAGGCTGCTTTTCAGAAAGTCATATTTTAATAGACTTTTCCTCACTTTACTTTTGATTTTCCTTGCTTAAATAAATATGAAATAAAATAAAAATAAATGAAAACCCGACTCATAGACTCACAACCTATTGTTTCAGTTCTTACACCTCTCTGCTCTGAAGAAAGGATTCGACACTTTGCCCCCACTTTACCCAAGTTCTTTTCTCCCATCCCACTAAAATTTGAGCAAGCTGGCCTGCTTTCAGTGACTGGAGCACAGATGTTTATAAGTGCTTAACAGCGAGATTTCAGAAAATAGCAACTAATCTCTCTAACCTTCAAAAGCATTCTGCAGCTCTTTGCAGCTTGAAACTTGCTTGGACTGGGTTAGGCTTAGAAAACAGAGGCAGCACTTCTGTCCAAGCAAGCACAGCCCCTTCTCACACCATATACCTGCCTCTGCTGCAAGAGATCCTAACACCAACTACTGGCCATGTCCCTGCTTCAATTCCAGGCACAGGGAGGAGATGCTCCAAGGAGTTATCCATTCTAAGAAGGAAACTCATGGTCTTCACACCATTAAGACCAGGATAAAACAAACTGCTTCTGCTAGTCTTAAGTGGCTCACTTCCAGATTTATTGTCAGCTCCATGCTACAGAATGAGGTATTTGTGCCTATTTTTGTTTCCTCCATCAAGCCTGTAAGCACAAGCAGAGTGCCAGCACAGCATCGACAGCTGTCCATTTACAGTCATGCTAACCTTGTGCTTTTTTCCAGTTTTTTTCTTATTTCCTTGGTCTAACTTAAGCAAGTACCTCAAAGATTACAGACGATCGCCCCCTGCGCTGCCAAGTATTGTTCCTTGAGGATCTCACCCTGCTGGCATTTCAGGGATGGAAGAGAAGCCAGAAGACTTACTCTTCCAGGGAGGAAGGGATGCAATTTGGAAATAATAAATAATGGAAGGCATCAATTTATCAACCTTCCTTCCTCCTGCAGGAAGAAGAGTCCTGAAATTCTTACAAAAATTGCTGCTTTTTTGTGAGTTACTGTTTGCAATACAGATGACAAATGGAGTTCTCAGGAGAAATTCAGGTTAGAGCACTGGACAGATCTTTCTTAGAGCAGGATGTGTTTTTATTATCAAAAGACAAGACAAAAGGATTCTCTTTAGAAGTGGGGAAAGAAAGGACAGAGCAAGAGCTGGTGATGTTTTTGTTTGGTTTTTTGGTTTTTTTTTTTAATATACTTTTCTTGCTTTGTTTTGACTCTTTCTTAGCATGCAACAAAAATCTACCCTAAGACAAGGACTCTTTCTGGAAAACATGGAACACCTGCTCTTTGAGTGTCATTTCTGAAGGTAGTTCAAGCTGGAAACTTATAGAGAAGATGAAAACAGAATCCTCCTCCTGAATACAGGTCCTAATCACAAGGGCTGCTGTCTGACCCAAGTGCTGGATAAACAAGATAACCTGGCTCTCCACTTATGCCATCTTAACCCAACCTTTTAGAGAGGGAACAAAAGGTTTCAATTCAGTGGTGACAGAAAGTCTTAGAAACAAACTGAAAGAGAGGGGAAGAGGATCATCTGGGGACTGAAGTCTTCAGCAGCAAACCACCTGCCTTCCCCATCAGCCAGTTCACTCGAACAACGTATTTTAAGATACCTGAAGTGGATGAAGGTTTAATTATGACAACAAACAGCTCCTGTATTTTGACTACAATCCTGGAAATTGTCTGATCACATTTCTGCAAATAACAGCTTTACTAACAACCACGTCCTGGGGCACAAAGATGTAGGTAAAAATATAAAAATCAAGCAGCATCACATTCAAGTCCATTTGCACTTCTAGAGTTCGCTAATCTCGCTGTATTCTTTGCCTTCCCCCACATGAAACATGCACAAAATCTTCCAAATCCAACAAAACACACTGTGTTTGGCAAGTGTCTCCTGTTCACTTATGGTTTTGTCTGGTGACTGCATTCTAGAGAGTGGTAGACTGACACTGTAAACAGCCAAAGCTTATGTCACAGCTGTAAACTGCAGCTTTTGATACTAACAGATAACATTCCCAGGATCAAAAAACCACAACTCAATTTCATAGCTCTTGCCATCACCTAGGCCGGAGCAGATCTGGAGCAGAGATGGCATCTTGGGTGACCGTGTGCAGTTTCCAATGCACCCAGACCTCCAAAAAATAACGGGCCCCCCTACTTTTCACTGCAACAACCTCAGACAGCACCCGCCCCTTCGCAGCACACCAAATAAAGTGCTGAGCACCGGGCCTGGAGCCTCCCTACAGCCAGCGCTGAAGAGTCTCTCCCCGCCACGGTGTAGGCAGCTTGAGGCCCGGCACCACGATCTGGCACCCGCTCTCTCGGTGCTCGAGGGCGTCCGGAGAGCGTGAGCCTCCCGGGCGCAGGCCTGGCCGTGCGGGGCCGGGGCCTGTTCCCAGCCCGCGCCGCCGAGCTCTCGCCGCTGCCACCTCCTCCTCCTCCTCCTCGCTGCGCCTTCCCTCCACCTGCTCGCTCCGGGAGCGGCCTCCCCCGCGGCCGGGCCTCCAGCCGGGCCCACGGCACTCTGAGGGCCCAGGCCCGGCCCTCTCCGCCCCTGCATCCTCAAGGCTCCGCAGCGCGACCACGGCCGCCTTCCCCGCCGCCCTCACAGAGCCCGCGGCCCCGGCCTCGGCCGCCGCCGCCAGCACGTACCGCACCCGCCGGCCAGTTACAGCGAGAGGCACAGCCCGGCCCAGCGCGCCGCCATTGATCCCCCTCGCACCAGCCCGCCCCGGTTCGACGGCCGCCACCTGCCACCCCGCCCCTTCCGCCCGCAAGAACCAACCGAGCAAGCTCTTCCTTCCGCGACCCCTCCCCAGCGGTAGCCAATCTCCTTTGCTCTTACGGAAGGCGGGAGGGTTGGCTGACAGGTGACGTCAGGGCGGCCCCTCGTCTCCACTGGGCGAAGCTCTGGGGCCGGGGCGGAGGCCGGGGGCGGGGCGAGTCGCCCGGGAGACGTCGGGGGGCGTGGCCAGGCGGGGCGGGGCGGGGCGAGGCCGGGCAGTGTGTGGCCTCCATCTTTCTGCCGCGCGCTGCCGCGGCACAAAGGAGCGGAGCCGGTGGGCCGGGCCGGGCCGGGCCGGGCGGGGGTTGCGCGGGCCCCTCGGCGCTGCCGTTGGGGCGGAGGTGAGATGAGGCGGAGCGGGCACGGCACCGCCCTCGGGATGGCGGCGGCGGGGCGGGTGCCGTGGGGCTGAGGTGTAGCGGGGCGGGCAGGGAGCGGGTTGGCGCTGAGGGGAAGGGGCAGCGCCGGGCTGGGCTCCGGTGGCGGCGGTGGGCCCGGTCCTCTGGGGCCGGCATTGCGCTAAAGAGGGAAGGGTGTGCTGCTTCCCCTACCCCGTCTTCCGCTTCCCCGGGAGCCGTGCGTGCCGCTGTCGCCGGGGTAGGGTCCCGGTTGGGGGCAGTGAGGGCCGGGGGCCGCTCCGGCGCAGTCCCGGCAGCCCGAGGCGGAGGCCCGTGCTCCCGCCGCCGCCGCTTATCTCCCGGTGCTGTCCTGGCTTCTGGGGGCGCAGCTGCCTCGCCGGGGTCACCCCCACCCCCGGGGAAGGCAACTAGCGGGAAAAGGTGGGTGGCCCCGGGTCGGCCCCGCTCTCCTTGCGCCCGGCTAGGCTGCCGGCGTGCCGGGCTCTCCCAGCGCTGCGCATGGAGGCCCCGGAGCTGGTAAGAGCTGGACTCAAAGTTAGGAGCTCGCAAAAGAAAGCGGCAAAATAAGAGCCGGGGGTTCGCTGGGACGGGGCACCCCGAGCCCGGTGCTGGTCGGGCCGCTGAGGCGTTGCAGCCTCGCAGCGGCGCGTCCCGGGTGCTGGCAGATCTGCCCGGTACTTGTATGACTTGCAAAACAAGGGCTTTGCTACAGTGGTTTTGGCGCGGGTCGGGTTTTGGTGTGCAGGGACAGAATGACACACTGCTCTGGGACCTCTTGGGAGCTCGGAAACGCTGTGAAGAATTTTCTTGAGCCCTTGAATATTTTTATAGTAATTTAAAAAGTCAGAACGCCGGAAACTGTTTACCACTCTCAACATAAATATCCTGCTGCAGAGTAAGTTTTCTCTCTTGTACAGAAATAATATGAAGATGCGGAGTGAGCTACCAAGGGCAATTATCGACCTGGAGCTGTTGTTTTGCGTACTTGGGCAAAAGATTAGGCAGCGGCACCTTTCCTAGCAGCGTGGTAACACCGCGGTCGGTGCTACTGAGCTCTCTTAGTTCAGTGCTCATAAAGCAGATCTTTACGCTGCAGGTATATCGAGCATACGCTTCCCTCTTAACCCCTTTCATCCTGTCCTGCTAATCACTGTTTCTATCTCGCCTATCTTCATTTTTCCTTTTTTTTATTACTATTTTTTTCTTTCCTGTTATGCAGCAGTAGGTTCAGTGGCCCTTCTGAGAAGTGTCTTAACATCATTCCCGAGAATGACTGTAGTCATCTCGATTTTCAGTTTCTCTTTTGTTATTGCAAAATCCTACTTGGAATCTTTCAGCATCCACCCTAAGCCCAGAGTTCACTTTGGTGCTCAGCCTGCGTTTATCAGTATTTCTCACGCAGTGGAACTTGGATCTATGGGGAAACACGGGCCTGCCTTTTTTTTTTTTTTTTTCCTTTTTCTGCTAGATGTATTCAGCCTTGTAGCTACAGCCCTGTTTTCTGAATGCTGGTGTGTTTGGGGTTGTTTTTCCTTTTATGTCCGTGTCAGTATTTGTTTTCTTCAATGTAAGCAAGGGATTCTCTCTCTCTCTCCCCCTCCCCCCCTTAGCACTAGCTTGCCTCGGGTTTTTAATTTTTCTGTCCTTTGTCTTGCAGTGAATGCATTTATTTGTTTTGGTGGTTTCTGGGTGTTTGTTTTTTTTTTTTCTCTCACTGGTCCTCCGTTTAGTTTTTTTGGCCATACATGTAATTTTCTGTACATCCATCAGTGCTGTGAGGTCATGTGCAGACTTACATTGCATTTGTGTACTGTGACTCTTTGTTTCTTTCTCTGTATTAAAATTTTTGCTATTTCCCCTCTAAACTAGACAGACGTTTTGTCAGTGGATGCTCTTCGCCACCTCTGAGCCATCCAAAATAATCCCTTGCATCTTGTTTCCCCCTGGACTCCTGTATTTGTCTGTGAATTTCTGGAGGGCTGTGCAATTCTCAAAGCTTGTCATGTTATTTTAAGAGTCTCAAATGCTGTTCAATGTATTTTTCTTTTGCCTTTATCCAAAAGCAAAGAATCGATCTGTTCTTTGATCTAAATGTGTCCCATTCTTCTGCAAGTGCTTTTGCTTGTGTCTTTGTTCTCTGCCAAAGCCCACTCAGCAGAAGAGGTCCTTTCTCCTGCAGGCACCCATTCCTGCATCTCTTCCTTTAGGATGTTACTGGGATTTCTTTGAGCCCAAATCTCTGCTGTTTGTCCTCATTTCTAAGTCTGCTGTTGGTTCTCCTGGTGTGTTCCTTTTCAGATGTGTGAAGTGCAATTGTAGTTAAATGTTCTCTTCTCCTTGTCTCTCCCCTTTTTATCCAGATGCTCTCTTGTGGTTCCTGCTAACTCTGAAAGCTTCCAGCCACCACCATTGATGACTTGTGTAGGATATTTTATCTTCCAGGTTATTTTAACATAGTAGCTTGCATTCTGCACAGCTTCTGTTATTGCT
The DNA here is from genome assembly GCA_024611175.1 of Megaceryle torquata. Classification (NCBI taxonomy): domain Eukaryota; kingdom Metazoa; phylum Chordata; class Aves; order Coraciiformes; family Cerylidae; genus Megaceryle; species Megaceryle torquata. Next base: position 35,510 of record JANIJG010005009.1, on the reverse strand, counting down.
GATTGTTCGTTATTTCCCTCCCTTAGTAGTAGTGCAGGCAGAGGTGCTGTTCTGGGATTCGTTGCCTTTCAAGTACCTCGTTACAATTGTATTGTGCCATTTTGTGCTTTGCATTTCCTTGTGTCCTGACAATCTGTTTTCCCTTCTTGGTTTGTATGCGGTGACTGTAATGTTGGCACAGCGTGGCAGCGCCTGTGCCAGTGTGATCTTTGCTGCCTTTTCTATTCTTCATTATGTTGCCAAGGTCTAATATAAATCAGATGCTCACACATGACTCATGAGGTTGTGTGACTGACCACTGCACCGTGATCTCTCTTCAGCTGTGCTTTAACTACCTGATACCTTGATCTATCATGACTTTGACCAAACTTGTGCTTTAGAAGCAGAACTCTAAAGTTTATCAAGGTTTGGTAGGTTTTGTGCATTCAGTAGGGATGCCTGACAGCTCAAAGTCTGAACTGCTCCTCTTTATTAACGAGGGTTCAGAGTGTCACCATGATCAGCAACCCAAAATCCATCCTTTTCCCGATTCATCTCTCCTCTTGGAGTATTTTTCTAAGCATGTAAAACACTTGCAATTCCAGTTATTTTTTTTCTCCCCTTCTAGGGCTTTTTTGTTATAAGAAATGCTTCACTCTTGATGTAAGTTTCTGAGTATCTTGGTGTTTTGCTGGATGTGAGAAGGATGAGAGTTGAGGACGTTTTGATTTGAAGTATTGGCATGGCTTTTTGGATCACTTGCTTCAGTGCACGTGCACAAACTGATACATTAATATAGCTTGAATTGCAGGGTAGAGGACAGCTGGTGAGCTACGTGCCAGAAGGCTACACCATTCAGGTGTGCTTTAAATTCCTGTAGACAGTGACATGTGTTAAAGTGAGACTGAAAAAAGACAGTCCAGCAGGTATGTTGATGCTCTTTTTTTTTTTGTTGTTGTTGTTTTGTTGGGTTTGGTTTTGTCTGGAGACAGATGAGAATTCTTCACTGCTTTACAAAATGTTCATCTAATGGTGAATGAAGGGGGGTGGGGGGGTTTGCATTCAAACTCAGGTTCATCCATCAATCCTGTGAAAGGGAGGGGGAGGGAAGAGTAAATTTGAACCACAGGTGAGTTGTCATCTTTTTAGAGCTTTACCCCTCTGGAACATCTAGTGAAGTAGTATCTAAATATAATTACCAAAACAGTTTAATCTTAATTCTTCTGAAGCTTCTCACAAAGTTATTTAGGAGAAGCCCCAGGTGACTCTGACTTTGTGTTCCTGATATCAGTATCGCTTTTTTGGAAGCTTCTGAATTTGGTTTTGAGCTTTCTGCCTTTTTTTGCTGTGCAGTCATAATGAACTCAATTGAGTACACACTCTTGTTTAAACCCTTTCTAGACAGCCTTGTGCAACATGTACACTCTTGTCTTTGGCCCACTTCTTGACCCATATGCACTTGTCCAAGTTCTCTCAGGAAGTCAGTCCCTTTTCTCAGCCATGGGAGCTCTGAAACCTGTTGACCAGCTTCCTCTGAGTTTCTTCATGCAGGCAGAGGCCTTAAAACACAATTAAAGAAAAAAAAACAACCAAACAAAACCCCACAAAAACCAAAACAACAAACCCACAGCTTAGTGGTAGGAGCAGCATACCTGTGAGACCTGCAGTCACTGTCTCTGCTGCTGACAGAAGCACCTGTGTTACAGGTGATTGCCTCCTCAACACGGGGACCTCTCCTGCAGTGTGCTTTCCTGTTGGATTTGTAGTGTGGTGGAGAGAAAAAGTCCTCATGGCAAATCCCGAAGAGACAAATGGGGAGAAATTAAGCTGGGTGCCTGTGTGTGGCTTTTTTTGTTTTTTTTTTCCTTTTTGGTAGGCGAGATGAGGGGTTCCAGTTTCCTGCCCAGAGCTGTCCATTATGTTCTGTAGACCTCAGCTGTGGAAGCCCCAGACAGATCAGGGATCAATGCTTGCCGTGAGTGCCTCTTGAGGCAGGTTTGCTAACCTAGTGACCTACATGTTATATCTGACTTGGATGGCAGTTTCTTGAGCGGCTGTTGCTGTATCCTCTTACAGGAAGAAAGGGAATCAGAAGGACATTTCCTGCTCTGCTGGTACAGTCCTGAACTTAGGCTGGCTAAGAGCTGCTAGCTTTCCCTGTTTGGCAAGAAAGGTCATACTACTGACTCTCAGCTGCAGACACTGAATGATCAGTCCATCCTCCCATGCTGCTTGAATTAACAAGAAGTGAAAGTTTCTTTGGCCCATTTCCTGATGCGCTGTTAAGTTTTTCATGTTTGAGATAACCAGTGTCATAAGTTGACAAATTTGAAGCTGAGACTAGGAGGATCTAGACGTGGTCTGTTCTGGGCTCTGCTCTCTGCAGCAGTTGTCAGACAACTGACAATGCAAGCTTCCAACTGAGGCATCACTGAATTTTTCAGCAATGTTATCAAAATATTTCACACATTCAAAGCTGTTTTCCGTGTGTTTTATGCACTGGTAATAGCTTAGTCACACCATCTCACTGGGCTCATTTCTGTGGTCTGCAGTGGGGGACTGCTCTGCCTTCAGAGGAGTTCTGTACTTAACCTACCTTTGAAAACCAGCCCACTTTTAACTTTGAAGAAATGAAAACACTAAGATTAGTTTACAGACAATAAACAGCACAGCTCTGGGTTGTCACCGTTTTGGCTCAGTTGCGTGAAGCTGATGGTTTCCTGATGAGAATCTGCCCCTGCTGCTGGCAGTCCCTGCTTGTAGCATCATTCAGTAGCCCACGGTGTGATCCTTCAGATGTCTCTGCTTGCCTGAGATCTTGTTCCTGTGGCAGGACTACATTGTGTGACTAAGCTGCTCAGTCTCTTGATTTGTTCTTCAAAATGCTTTTATGGTTTATACTTTATTAATGTAGGAGGTTCTTTAATCCTCATATTTAATAAATAAATGCATTATAGCAGTTTACTACAAGGAGCTGATCTCCCCATAATTTAAGAGAACTCTTTAATTGGTTTCTGGGTAGTAAGGTAGGTAAGGCCTTATCCTTTCTGAAATGGACTATTATTAAATTTAATAGAAAAAACTTGGGGGGGGGGGGGGGAAGGCATTGTGGTGTTTGTGCAATTTTACACCTCTGCTTGGTAGCCAGTCTACACTTTCCTCCCAGCACTGTCTGTTCTGCTGTTTCTTGATCCTTTTGGGGAAAAAAAGGATCCTGATATCATGGACATTTTGGTCAAAACTTAGTGAATTTGTTTATTGTTGATAACATCTGTAACTTCCAGTGCAGCAAGGAAGATTAACTGGAATTAATTGAAGGATTTATTTATAAGCCTCCAAACGCCTGTCTGTGCCAAAACTTAATACGGGGTAGCTAATCAATTTTATTTCATTGTATCCTTTCAGTTTGTAGGATTAGTGTCCCCTGCCATCTGCAGGGCGCTGTCCTTATCTCCTCACCACTTCTGAAGCGGTTCATTATACTTTGCTCCTTGGGCAACTGCTGAGCTCCTACAGCTCTCCCAGGCCACGTCAGTCTGCTTGAGGCAACTCCTGTTTGACTCCACTGGAGCTGTCAGATACCACTATCTTTTAGAGAGATGGTTATCTCAGAAGTGTATTCACTTGCCTCAAAGAATAACTTGTAGCTTTATCTCTAAAAAGAAATGTAATGACCCATCTGCAGGCTGGAGAGTCAAGAACTGGGAAGCAGGATGGATGACAGTGTTGAATGGGTGGTTTAGACATAAAGTGAAATGGAGGTTTTCTGAAGGCTGTGGTACAAAGGACTGTTCCACCTCAGTGATCATGAGATGATAAATTATGAACTCTGAGATAGACACGTTTAGAACGTGGTGAACACTTCAGTTTCTCTTTCAGAAAGAATTGTAGCAGAACAGCCTCTGATGCTGGAGGACCCCTGAGCACTGGTGAGGGGAAACCTGGGCAGGAGTCTCTTTACCGCACTGATTTTGGAGCCACTGCTTTGAGAAAGTGAAGTTCACTTCAAATCCATGTTGTAATTTTGGCGTTCCTGTAACAGTTTTAAAAACAGATTTAATGGAAGGAGAGTGTATAGGTGACTAGAAAATCGGACCTTCACAGTGAGTCTATGGAAAAAGACACTCCTGTGGTGGTAGTTAGTGTCTGCTGCTGCTTTCTCCTTTGGCTGCTACCATATCACATTGAATGAGAGATCACATCCTTCCTACCTCATTTCTGACAAAGCCAGAACTACCTAGGGAAGACTGCCCAGTGAAAACAGGTTTTATTTTGGTTTTTTGGGTTATTTTGCATAAGCCCCGCACAACCCCGGGGGTTTTCACTGACAAGCACTTGAGCAGAAGCTTGGAAGTTTTGAGACATGCTCAGTCTCTTTCTGTGAAACAGCCACACTCAAGGTCAATCTGCTTTTGGTTTAGGGAGCTTTTAACTGCAGCAAGAAAGCGAATGACTGTGGCAATGGCTTTGTCTGGCGGATGGTGACACACTGCGTGCCAGCAAATGCCATTTTGCATTGAGTTTTGACTACTTTTAACCCTCTGGGGTATTTTTAAAGAAAATAGAATGGAATTAGGGGGTTGCTTAAGATTATGCAATAAGATGTTTGGCTACTTCGTGCAAAAGAACCAGTGTGGCATTTACTCGCTCCTCCTGAAGCCTGCAGTCCACTTGCTGCGTGATAGCCACGCTGGACGCTGAGTTGCTCTTCCTCTTTAGTTGTGCAAGTCTTAAACTTGAGAGGATGACCTTGGATCTCAATGTGAACTGAGAGAGTCTCGATTTCATGCTGTTACTGTATTCAATTTAATGGAAATTCTTGGTTTTCATCACTGATCTTAATCACTTCAAAGCTTGTGTCCTCTCTGTGTGGTAAAAGCTTCTTCCCCCTCTTACTCCTTTATCAAAGTTGATTGTCTTGCAGCAGTTTATAGCTGTGTTTCCTTCTTGTGGTTCAATGTATCGTCCGACTGGCATCACAACTATTCCCATTGCTTCCTTTTTAGGAGCATCATTTCTTTGGGAAAGAAATGCTGGGGAAATATTTTTAATCTCTTATTATAGGAAGCTAGTGCCCAAAACTCTCAGTTGTGCATTTGAAAAGCTGTCAGCTTTGCTGTGTGGTTTGCTGACTGAGCTGCTGTGTTCCTCTGCTCTTGAGAGGAGAAATTGCTGGTCTTGCTCTTGTAACAGTTTCAGAAGCTGAAAAATTGGTTCTAGTAGCTGAAGCTCTCTTTGCTTATTTGTATGCATGAGGCTTTGGGGTTTTTTTGTTCACTTGGCAATGTCCTCCCTTTCATGGAAAGGAGAGGCATTTTCCATCATGAGGTATTATTATGGTTGGCTGTAACTGAGTATTTGAGGGGATGAATCACTGACTCTTGGGCTGTGTATTGCAGAGAAAATGAGCCTAATGCCACTTGGAGCCCATTTCTCCATTGGTGTGCTCTGTGGGGTGATGGAGAGGAGGTCTTTCTTGGGTAGGCTGGGCAGCTGTGCTTGCTGGGCAGGTGCAAATCCACTCAGTGTTTGTTTCAATGGATGATGAGTTCATCTTGGATCCCGCTGTAGCAGGTTGGTCAGCCTGTGCAGCTTACACCGTTTTCGTGCATCCATGCACGTGCTCAGTCTGCCAGAAGAGTGGCTGCTTGGCTGTGGCAGGGATGGACCCAATGGCCAGTGGAGGGGTGTGGGGGCACGGGAGACTGACAGGGCTCCAGTGGTGTCCTAGGGCCTGTTTTTTCTCTGTCTGCGGCTCAAATGGTCTCTCAGCCTGAAAAACATGCAGGGGTGGCTGTTTGGTGGGTGGCTTATGGGTGCTCACCGGGGTAAAGGAGGTGGTGTGGGGCACTGGTCTTCTCCACTGTTGTGCAGTATCTGTTCAGGGTGAGAGGTATTGGTTCTAGGTACTACTCAGAGAATAAAACCTTATATTTTGATCATGTTTGGTAACTTTGTAGTCCTGCATTCTGAAGTAGCATCTGTTGGACAGAATTCAGAGTGAATGGACAATTCTGCCTGTTGAAGAGCAGGTACTGGCTGCTGCCTTGACCGTTCCTTGCACTTAAAAATGTGGTGTCAAGCTTTTAATAAAACACCATTGCAAACTAAAATAAGTGTTATCACTTCTTGAAGTCTGGCTGCTGTCATGAGCAGCTTGCAGAGTCCCATTGTTGCTTTCTGAATTTGCCAAAGAATATTCCTTGTGCAAGTGCAAAACTGGTGTCATGGGGCTTTGTAGCATCATGTATCTGAACAATGCAACATCTTAGTAATTGTGGGGAATGGGGCCACAGCATTTAATGTGGAGAACGTGTTCTCTTTCTGTCCTCTGGCTTAGCTCTTGCTAGTATTTTCATGCACAGTTGCTTCATTCTGAAGACTTTCGGTTCTCCTTTGACTTGCACTAATTGTTTAAGAAAATGCTGTTTGTGTGATGTCATTGTAGCCCTGACAGGAGGCAATAGGTTTCTTTCAGCAGCCTTCCAGGGAAATGTGTCTTTATTCTTGTGCTGTTGCTCAGGTGAATCTTAGCTGTTAGCCCATGACATATTTGGGTTAAAGAGTGTTTTGATGTGATACTAAAACATGAAAGGTAAAAGTCCCAAACTACACTAAATTCTTCAATAGCATCATTTTAAAGAAAATTAGTACACTTTGTTGAACAACCAGTCATGGCCTTACAATGGAAGGCTGCTAAAATTTACAAGCAGTTGCAGAAACTCTTTTCTGTATAATTACTGAAAAAGAATTCAAACAGCTTAGGAAAGATTAGTTCTGTTCCTTAGCTGTGTTTTAACAGCAAAACAAACACGTGGCCTTTGTCTCAGGAGACTGAGCTACCAACCCTCGGGCCAGTGCATGAGGAAGGAGCCTGTTTATGTGTTGTGTGCTCGCTGCTGTACCTGGCTGCAAGCATCTGCTGCCAGGTAGGCCAAGATAAGCCTCCTGCCCTATCTCGATGCTGCTGTTGTGATAGGCTTGGTTTGCCCCTTGAATTTTTTTTTTTTATTCTTTTGGATAAAGACTTTAAAAGCCTCCTTTTTCTTTTATTTCCACAGTTATTTCTGTGTTTTGTTAAGGCTTTTTTAATTCCATAAATACTTATTTTTGTGTCTGTGTTTTGTTGAGAGCAGGGATTTGCAAAATTAGGATTGAAGTTAAATTTCTAAAACTTCTTTCCATCTTGGTATGCAGAGCTTGTTACCTCTTAACAAAACAACTACATATTTCATGATGTGCAAAATGGTACTGGTTTGTGTGGTCATCTCCAAGTTTGGACTAAAGCAGAATTGATCCCTCTTATCCCTTGCATCTCCCTTCTCTACTGTATTTCCTTGTGCCATTCTGCAGTTGACTTGAAGTTTGATGTCTCCAACCTCTCTACTTCAGCAGAGCAAGGGAGTTGGGATGGCCTCAGGCTAATGCTGAATTCTCAGTTCCTTATAACGTTGTAAAGCTGCGCTTAAAAGTTATGCCAGCTCAAATGTGATCTGGTATGTCAGTTTTAACTTTTTTTTTCTTGAAAAGATTTTCCTTTACACTTCAGAGCCTCTCTTCTTGCATCTGTACTCTGCCCAGACAAGCTGGCTTGCAGGGTGGATCTGTGGCAATCTCTTCTACCTTACGTTCCTAATTATTTAGACTTTCGGTTTGTCTGAGGTTTAACAATGAACTCCTTGTACATGACAGTCATCAACAGCCAAGTGAATGCTGTCAAACTTGCCTCTTTGCTAAATAAGGGCAGTTTATCCTGTCATTTCTCTCCTCCCTTTATCTAATCAACTTTTACAGTGTACTTGTTCTTATTCAAAGCTGTCCCTGCCTGAGCATGATGTGGAGCAGATATTATTGCTTCCCGTCTTCCTCATGTAAGCAGTAATTTGAAGAGAGGAGTTGGTCACTGCTCTTCACTTGATGCTGTGGTGTCTGGAATACCAAGGCTGCAAAACCAGAATGCATTTTCTGTAGCCGTGTCCAGTCCTAAAGCTAGCAGGTGGCAAACTGGTTTTTGAAGCCTTGAGAGAATTTCCCCCATAAAGTCTGAATGTAGCTGAAAATAACAGCGCATGTAGCTTGATGTCAGGGTCGGTGCAGGGAAGAGGTGGGACACACCTACCTTAGGGGCCACTTCCAAGTGAATTGTTCTTTCTTTTCCTTCTTCAGGCACTCTTCAGAGCAGTTCTGAGAAGTGAAAGCAGAGTCAGCTGTAATGACTCTCTGCACACCATAAAGGCTCACAGAGTGCTGCTTTTCCAGGTAACGCTGCAACTGTGCCCTGAAGAAGTACAGTCTGCTTCTGCTACTGCACTTTGAGGAGCAGTTGGGTTTGCTCACAACCAAGCATACTTAAGGGTGAGTTGATCGTAATCATGCTTCAAGTTGTCAACCAGAAAATCCTAGGTTTCAATATCTTGACTTACGTCTTTTTCTAATCTTGATTTATGTCTATTTTTGTTTCCTTAGTTAGGTTTCTGCTCATTGCTAATCCCTGAAATACATCTTCTCCATAGGTTTTGATAACAAGTTAGATTCACTCTTTTACTGTTTCCATAAGTTACAGAAGAGCTTAATTCAGATTCTAAATCTATGAGTTTTACACTTAAGGATCATGTTACTAAAATGCCCTTAAATGATCTAGATTCACAAATACACACATTTTTTTCCTTAGGAAGACATTTTGCATTTAACATAACTGAGCTCTTCTCAAACTAACAAAAAAAAAAAAGGAAACAACCCCCTTAGCAAACTTTTAAAGTAGTTTGAACCAGTTGTGATCTTGCACAATTCTAAGATCTGTGCAGTCTGTATTGGCACCCTCACATCTACTTTTTGACTTCCTGACTGAGAAGGTAACAGCTTTGCTGGCTCGGATGGAAGGACTCCTGAGCCCAGTGTCCCACCTCTTGTTGTGGTCACAAGTGTGTTGTGACGCTGAGACCTTTTTAATGATCTGCGGTTTAGGAATTTCTTGAACAGGAGGTCAAGATTTTGGGTTTGTTTGGTTTTTTTGAAATTAATATTCCTTGAGGGATTTTTTTTTTTAAACCTAGCTAGGCTTCAGTGAATTTCTTAATACTGAAATTTTCACTGTGCTCTCAGAAGATAGCATACCTCAAACTACAGAAGAGCCTGATGGAGCTTGTTTGCAGTGCTCTTCCAGTGGCAGTCATATATCCAGAGACTTGCTGGTATGACCAGTGTCTGGCTTCCCAAATAATGTTGTTACAGTCTTATCCCAAATGCAGCCAGTGACTGTACAGTTGCCAGTTGGCTCTGATGGTAGGGGGCCTTTCATATTTGAAAAGGGGCAATTGTCTCTGACTCCTTTTAATTTTACAGTGCTACATGTCTACTGTTAAATAGATTTACTAACTGTAGAATAGTACTAACCTGTTATGGGATAGTCACCATAACTTCTAGCCTAAATGTTGAACTTGATTTTTAAAAGAATAACGTGTGTAGTCTTAAAAGTTATTTATTCTGTTGTGGTTGAAGTGTGTAAGTGGTGAAACTATGTCTTTTGAATGGCTTTATTTAAGCTACTTTATGTAACATTCTATAGAGATATACCCTATGTCTTGCAAAATAACTTGTAGTAAAGTGGGGTTTTGAATCCTTCTGCTCTTGATAATGTTCCCGATTTAACACTTTGGAGGGACTGCCCTACAATCCCAGTTGTGGTGGGCCTGTGTTTGATCCAAACCAACTTGAAGCAAAAGAATGACTGAATTGCTCTTTGTTCCCAAAAAGGGATGACTGGTTTGATGCTAGATCTGAACAAGCATAGAACCAGCACAGAAAAACCCACCCCTTTCAATATCCCAGTTAGCTTGTAGGCATTAAAGTGGCGTCTGGAATTGCTGTTTATTTCGGAGCCAGTACTTGGTGCTTCCTTGCTGAGAATCCAGTTGATGCAGGCACATTCTAAAAAGACATATTTACATGCAGGTGGGCTAAACAGCTTGCTGTTACTTATTGTTTCTTGAGACAGGCTATAACTGTAAGACAAAATTGTAAAGAACAAATCTATTTTGTAGAGTCTTGCCTGGAAATGATCCTGAATGTTCCTGATGTGAAATGAGACCCTTAAATGTATGGCCTTGATTTGGGTGGCCTAAGTGGTGTGTGTCTGTACTGGATAAAGAACAAATGAAACTGGTTTGTTAATGCTTCAAATGTAGCAGTGTGCTAGATTTAGGGACAAAGTTGTTCCTCTGCATCCAAAAATCATGGAAAAATGGGAAATAGGTAGTGTAGAAAGGAATAATATGTGAGTGAGAGCTACTGACCCAATGAACTCCCCTTCCCCAACACTGACTCTTCTTCTGGATTTGCTTTTTCAGACCTCCTTCTGGATGACCAATGTGTATTTTAACCGATTCTATCAGAAACTAAGTCTCCAACTTCCCATTCATTCCAGCCGGTAGCAACGCTTATAATGCAAAAAAATCACAATTCAGGATCACACAAACATTACTCGTAAAACTTTCTAGATGATTGTAGTTGCTTTGGTTGTGTTCTATGCTAGCAGAAGCCTTTTCCAAGGTTTGCTGTTGACTCTAGAGCACCACATTCCCCATTTACTGGGAGCCTTGGGGGCTAGCAATATGGGAAACTCATGTGTTTGCCGCGATGACAGTGGAGCAGAAGACAACGTGGAATCTCAGAGTCGGCAAACGGAGACCAGTAGAGTACACGTACCCGAAGCAAGAAGCCACCCAAGGGACCCTGTCCGTCCACCTAGGAGGGGTCGAGGGCCTCACGAACCAAGAAGGAAAAAACAGAATGTGGATGGGCTAGTACTTGACACACTGGCTGTAATTCGGACGTTAGTAGATAAGTAAGTACCTCCTCAAGGAATAAGTCAACGTGAATGAAAATGTTCTTGTCTTCTCTCAAACTGTGGCTCCATCCTCTCACCGATCTACACCTGACCCTCCCTGAAGCAGCTGTGTGTTTCCATCTGGAGGCTCAGGAGAGGAGCACCTTTCCTAGGTAACAGCAGTAGCTCCCAAGTGCCCAGGTACAGACTCTTCCAGGAGCTGAGGAGCTTCCTCACAGTTCCTGTATGGGCCTACGCCCAGGTGGGATGAGGAGCCTGCTCAGTATTCCTGGCATAGATACACAGTTTAGGAGTCAATGAATGCTCCTGAGTTTGGGAACTTCTGTCCTCAACACTGGTGGTTGTGCAAGTTCTCTGGTTTCAGGCTGTGTTTACTTCTTTGGAAACGGTTAAGCAAAACAGAGAGCTTTGATCCGTGTTAGCTTGCATAAACAGACAGAGGTTTTCATTCCAGTGAAGTCCGACTACTTTTTGAAGACCGCATGTTGCGACTGTTCAACTCCCAATCCCAGTATTGCATTCCTTGCATGCTCAAAGCATCCATTAAGGGTGTGGGGGATATTTATGGATCCATCCTTATTTTTTACAGAGTTTGTGTTGCTTTCTACAAAGCTTTAAAGGAGTTTAAACCTGATGGGTTAAGTTAGCTCATCAACTTGTGGGTTGGGTGCAGACTGGGAATGGGAAAGGTCAAAACAGAAGGAAAACCACTATTTTAGCTTCAGAGTTTGAGTTTAAGGTGGATGAGGCTCAGGGTAAGTGAGCCTTGATTCCTGTACCTGCATTGTTCCTCTGGAATGTGCCTGCAGAGGAGTAGTTTGCCTTCCTCCTGGAAAATACTTTAAATGAAAATACCAGCATATACTTTTTTTTTCCCCTGAACATTTAAATCTAAGGTGTTTTGTTGTTGGTTTGTTTTTTTTAACAGGTTTTATTTTGAGGTCTGTCTTCAACACAGTAAGCCAAACTTGTGGCAAACTTTGTTTAAAGTCTCTCCGTAATTTCACTTGCTTTCTCCTTTCCCCTAAGTGCAACTCTTTAAGCTCTTGCACAATACTTTTGTGCATAGTTGATCCTGTTCCTGTGGGTCTTGCAATCGGTTTTGTAATCTTGTAAGTGCTTTCCTGTGCTACTGGGAAACAATCAGCACAGTTTCACTGAGCCTGGAGTCCTATTTCTGACAAATTCCTGAAGCAACTGTATTTTAGTTTTGATACAGACTCCAGTGCAATACTTTCTTACTCACATAATCTTGTAAATTGGAAAGGGCCTCTTGAAGTTCATCTACTTCAGCCTCCTACATAAAACCCAGGTCTAGTGGGAGCAGGTGGCTCAGGGTTTTAACCATTTGAGTGCTGAGTATCTTCACAGAGATTCTCCACCTCTTTGGGTCCCTGTTTCAGTGTTTGGCCACCCCCCATAGTTTAAATAAGGGAATACTTTTAAAAGTTGGAATTTCCCATGTCCCAACACACCCCTGTTGCCTGTTGTCCTGTTGTGCCCCTCTGAGAAGAGCTTTCTCCTCTTTCCCATTACATAGTTGCAGACATCAACAAGATTTCTTCACCTTTCTACTACCCTCCCCTTAAGGATGAACAAACCTATTTCTCTGAGCTTCTGCTTCTATGTTGTGTTCTCCAGTCTTCAGCTGTCTTGGAAGACCTCTGCTAGACACCTTTCCTTATAGCAATGTCCATCTTGTCCTGGAAGCCCAACAATGGTTGGCCCAATACATTGGTTTCCCTTGTTTTGCATCAAGGCAGTTGGTAAGAAACAGTTGGTTTTATAACACCACTGAATATCACAAGTTTTTGTAACAAGACAAAGATATACGACTATGAATAATAGAAGGGTCTGTTTGCAAGGCAAACTATCTAAATGAGTCTGGAAAAAAGCTTAAGGAGCCTTTGTGCTGGACTTGAAGCTAATGATAGCCCTTTTTAGATTAACAGGAATGCTCCTTTGGAGGAGAAAAAATAATTCGTCTCTGGAAATAAGGGTTTTCAGTGTGAGAGGCTGTAGGAATAAATATGTTCCATTATCACTTGTTCCTCCTAGAAACCAACTATATTTTATTTTTACTTTTGAAAACATTGCAACTGGAGGGAATGGTAGGGAAGCTGACAAATCTCTTTTCGTGTCAAAAACTGTGCAAGAATATAGTCAAACTAAAATGAAACCATGTAACAGCAGGTTGGAAATAAGGGCTTCAGTGTTATAGTACAGCCTGAAAGAGCAAAAGGTAGCAATGGGAGGCAAAATCCTCTTTCTGACAACTTTTTTTTTCCCCCCAAACTCTATACTAAAAGTTAATATATGGGAACACTGAGATGAATTGGAAATTACATTCTTATGCTGTGATCTGCAATGAACAGTTGCTTTCCCTTTTTGCTGTTTGTTTGGCTTTTCTTGTTTGTGTTGTGTGTGTTGTGTTTTTGTTGTGGTTTTTTGTTTGGTTTTGTTTGGTTTTTTTTATCTAATCTCAAAGTTCGGGCCTAAAGGTTATCTGACAACTGTTGTCTTTTTTCTCTCATATCTAGAGATAGATCCTTTCTAGAAAGAAATTAAGTCTTGTTTCCTAGCCTCAGAAAGACGAGGGGTTTTTTTGAGTTTCTATGAACTGCTACTTTTCAACTTAAGAAATGACCAAAATGATTGTTTCATTTCCAGCTGAGGAAGGCGTGCGCTGGAGGGAAATTAAGTGGTTAAAATGGCAAACCAGTGGGCCAGGACTCTGCTTTGCTCAGCAGCAGTACTGCTAACACCTGCCACCCAGGACAGAATTGGAAATCTTAGTAAAAATTTCATCCTTTTTTGTCATAGCTTTGACTTGGACTTTGGCTAGTTTTTTTTTCCTTTGAGGCATTACATCTTTTCTCTTGAGGTAATTCTGCTTGCAGTACAGGACATTTTCCTGCTGGGGAGATTAGTTTCCAGAAGAAAGGTAAAGAGATGCTTGGAGGAAAAACAAACAAAAAGCCCCAACAAACTACTATTTGTTTCAAATGCTATGACAAAGCAAAGTTTAACCCATGTTTATATTATCATTTTCTTTTGGAAGTGATTATGAATGTGTTCATTTTGGTAAGAAACTACCTTTTTTTAGTTATAGCTGAGGTTTTTTTCTTCTTTTATAACTAATCCCTCTGAAGTAGGTAGTTTTATTAGCTGCATGATTAATCTGCATTGAAATTTTCTAAAATTCATCTGTATTTCACATTTCCAATTTCACTTCAGAGCTGTGTGGTACAAATTAAGTGTGGAACACATCATTCTAAGCCTGGGGTTAGTGCTCAGTGCCTACATAGCACTGAATAAAGCATTCAGGACGTGCTGCTGCCTAAGCTTTTGCTGGACCTGGAGGTGCTCACTGAACAGGAGTTTGAGAGCTTGCTTTAGGATTGGTTAAATATCTGCTGTTAAACAGCACTATTTCTTGTGGCTCTTGTTAATGAGTTTGAAGTCTATGATGTTGTTGGCTTGCCTTTAAGTTTTGTGGTTTGTTTTTTGTTTTTGTTTTTTTTTTAATATTTATATATTTAATAGATAATTTCTGGTGAAAAATCATGTTTAAGCTGTGTCTTGTGCACTACTCTTGGTTCACTTCATGACCTCTGCCATAGAGTCTCTCACTAAGTACTCCAAGGAGCCCTGCTGATGAATAGCATTAAGCCCCAGCATTATGTTCAGCTTTTAGACATGCAGATATGGATCACCATTTCATTTATCAGCTATTGTGGACAGGCAGATGTTGACTTTGAAGCAGAGGAAGGCTCAAATCCCATCTGTATGTCAGATCTGAAAATGGCATTAACAGTCTGCAGCCCATCAAACTTCTTCCTTTTGTTCAATACCCACTGGGTTCATTTTCTGTCTGTGTATTACCCTTTTACTCAGTGTATTGTGTTGAATGTGCATAAATTTTGACATGTGTAATAATATCTCTTTCAGTGACCAGGAGCCTCCTTATTCAATGATCACGTTGCATGAAATGGCAGAAACAGGTACCAAGGCACTGTGGTGGGCATTTCAGTTGTGACTCCAGAGCAAAAAAACCCAAAAAACAACTAAAAAACCCCTCCAGCACAGAACAATACATCAATACATGCTAGCAGTGTGCATTATGACTTGCTGTAGCTCTAGGGGTGTGGGGTCCAAAACACCGTTCGGCCCTTCAGAAGCTTCACTGAGCTCATTGCATTTGAAGTATTTTGTTGTTTGTTTTTTTTTTTTTAATCTGTTAAACTTCCCATGTGAACTCTCCAGAAGCAGCCAATGGATGGCCACAAACATTATAATGGCATTAAACCATAAGCCACAAAGAATGTCTGTTTGCAGTAAGGCAGAAACAACCCATATATGTACGTAGATGTGGTTTAAACCCACGTGCTCCAGCGTTGGCAAATAGTATGTTTTTTTGGTTTGGCTTTTGCTGTTCTTAGATCTGCTTTATTGATCTAGTTTTTCCAACCCTGTCCCCAAGTATACCTGCAAGATGAACCACATTTGTGCAAGGGCTGTTTTATCTTTGATACAGTAGAAGAAATTCTCCCAGTGCAAGTTCTCCACCAAATTTCTGGTTTAGGTGAATTTGTGTCTCTTAGTATAGTTGGTACTGGTCTTGGGAAATGTGTTTCTTTATGGACATAAGTTAATTAACCTGATTAGATATTACAGCAATTCAGTAAAATGTTTTTCAGGGGAATGTGCAAGCAAAACTCAGTCCCTGATGTACTACTGTCATTTGAGTGTCACTCTGGAACAAAGTGCTTGTCCACACTGGTCGTGAGTGTTCCTCTCTAATACTTCTGGGAACTAAAGGATGCTCTGACCTGGACAAGAAAGTTCTCCACCAATAGAGGTGTTTGTTGTTACCCAAGCTGCTGTAAACTTTTTTCCCCTCTTCGATTTTTAAAAGTCTCAACTACTGCAAAATAAGACATTGATCTGAAAAAGAAACTGGTTGGGGTTTGGTTTTGTTTTCTCATTCCTGATGTCTGTAAATTCCCTGGGTAGTTTTGAAGAGTTTGCAGTTTACGTTTATAGTTGTATTTTGAACACTTCAGAATTGCAGTATTAATTCTGAACATTGCTTCTGTTTTATGGTTGACAGATGAAGGCTGGTTGGAAGTTGTCCAGTCTTTAATTAGAGTTATTCCATTAGAAGATCCCCTGGGACCAGCTGTTATAACACTACTACTTGATGAATGTCCGCTGCCAACGAAAGTGAGTCTAGAACTGATGTATTTATCTGTGGCTGAGTTTCAGTTATTCACTGTTGCCACACCCATGGTAGCTTCTGGGTGGGTTTCACTAGTGATGCAAGACTCTGTCAGCTGTTCAGAAAAATGGGTGTAACTTCCAATTTAGAGTAATTTGTGGTGACTTGATCTAATTGTGATTTAATGCTAGAAGTGTGGGGGGGTGGGGCAGAATAAAGAGGAAAAAAATTTCTGATCTTTGGGGAAGAACAAGAGACCTTTGGTCTTTAGCTGCTTTTCTTGCTGTTGTCTCCTGCTGTGTGGTACCTGCACGCTGTGCAGCAGGGGTGTGCAGATGCTGCAAAAGCAGTGCAAGTTCTGCTCTTGGTTTGCAAGCTCACAAAGCTGCGCACGTACAAGTTACTATCGAATTTGTTCCTGCCCTGCACATCAGGAATGCAACACAAGTGGGTGTGTTAAGTTAAACAAATGACATTTTTTAACTATGAAATAACTAGATACAATTTTGGCAAATTTGAATACTTTTTTTTTTTACTGACCACTAACCTGTTTGGGCTTTTTTTTCTTGATGGAAAGCTGCCCTGAGGTGTTCACACTGTGTTGGTTCAGGCATTTTACCAAGAGCCTTGAGTGTTTAAAGATGCTAACCATTCTTGAATCCCTTTAAACCTGATGATTGTACAGCAACCTTGGCTGTCATCAAATATTTGTCATTATCTCACTTCATCAGAAATTGCTAGTGACATTGCAGCTTTCATTTACTGATCTACTTCTTATGCTGCCAAGTTTAGTTTTCAGTTTACGGTGTTAAGGATATAAAAAGCTGGTAGGTTTTTGTCTTGAGTAAATGCACGAGTGGCTGATGATAGTCAAACTCTCTACTCAAAGTGGTGTTGGGTTTTTTTTGTTGTTTTGTTTGTTTCTTTTTCCTCTAGACTATTGATTAATGTCATCTGAGACTTTGAACAAGTCATATGTATGATGGCTGTTGGATAGACTGCAAAATGAATTTGAAAACAAAGCTCTGCCTATATTTTGCCTGCTTTGAAAAAGAAATTGGGAAATGGAGACCACTGTGAATGTGCCATATAAGAAGTGATTTGTGCTTTGTTTGGTTTTTTGGTTCAGCTATATAATGTCCTTGGTCATCAATGATTTATTCTTCAAAATCCACATGATTTCTATGTACATTAATTTTAAGGAATTAGCTATGAGATAGTTGACCTTAAGAAGACACAAGGAATAAGATGCCTGTTTCTGGGATGCACAGAGGTTTTTTTCCTGTGTGATCTCCTTATGACACAAGAAGCTGCAGTTGTGGGATCTGCTGGTCACGTGCAGCCTAGTAAAATGTTTGCTTCTGTTCATTTTCTTTCTAGGCAGGGCAAATTTTAAGTTTTTGGTCTTAAAGGCTTTAAGTCAGTGCTTCACTTCTGTGTCTGCTGGAGACAGCAGCAGGCTGTATTTCATTGTCTGCTATTGTAGTCTATAAAGTCCATAAAGTTAAAATGGCAGTGCAGTAAGCTGTTTATTCTGTAAAGTCTTTATTTAACTCAAAATAGTTGATCTCTGTGACAGTTCTAATAATGGCTAAAAGCAGTATCACAGTATGTCAAGAGTCTAATTTTAGTGAGACTTTTCCATCCCAAGTCTGTGGCTTAGTCATCCTTTCTTCTTTCTCTATTCTTTCCACTTAGTGCCAGTCCTCTTCATCAGTTCTAGTTTTGTGGCTTTTCTTTTGGGAACGTCCTTTTCAGTGTTACCTCTGTACAAACCTTAGACTCAACAAACAAAAAAACCCAAACACCACCCCCCCAAAAAAAAACCCACACCAAAAAAATCCTGAGTGTGTCTCAGAACACAATTTAAAAAAATATATTCAACAGTACTTTTTTTATCTTCCTTTTCTTCAAATGGTCTGCTGATGAATTCTCTTTAATTAGATCCTAGCCTGAGATTATGCAGTTTCCATCTGAATCAGCTGAAACTTTCACAAAGTCTGGAAAGTTGAGGGAGATTTAGAACTTTGTGGGGTAGGGTTCTCCTTGTGGGATAACTTGTTCTGGCTCTAGATTAACCCCTAACTACTGTGAAAATGCTTTAGGTCTATCTTAAATTTTATCCATACCATACTGCCTGCATGAAGCCAGTCAAAGCATGGCACTTTAGATTTATAACCCTAAATTAGCATGACTACAGAAGGCCTTTTAATCTCTCAAGAATACCATTTATGATGTCCTGTAAAGCTGACAGCATCTTAAATTTGTGATGGGGATATGGCCTTTTTTTGAGGCTCATCTCTTTAGTCCTTAATTCTAAAGTCTAAACCAGCTCCTTTCTTTTGGAAAGAGCAAGAGGTTCAGGACACTAGAAAGCAATCAGATGGTAGCAATGCCACGTGTGCTGATTGGTGGTGTTTGCCTTTCCTGCTCTAGCTCCTATGGCTGTAGGTAACTCACCTGTGTATGTCCAGAAGTGTCCTGAATTGTTGATCATAACAATGACTGACAATCTAGTGGTAATTTTAAAGTTACAACTCTTGAGTATGGTGAACTTTTCTTCCCCTCTGTTATCTTATCTTAGAAAATAGCCATCCCATGCTGTCTGTAATATGATGCTGGCTTTAATAAAGTAGCATAAAAATAAGCTGTACTGTATTGAGTTAGGGGAAAAACTGTATCTGTCAGTTATGTTGAAGAGACTTCTGATTTTTTTTTTTATTTTTTTTAGGACGCATTACAAAAATTAACTGAAATATTAAACTTAAGTGGGGCTGCTGCTTGCCGGGATGCTTGTCATCCTGCCAAACACCGGAATACAACCGCGGTACTGGGCTGCTTAGCGGAGAAGTTAGCAGGTAAAGTCATGGGATTCTTCTGAAAGCTTGCATCTGGCTTGCTGAAGCACCTCTTCTTTTAGTGCCCACCATGCAGGCTGCTTCAGAAGCCTTTTCTTAGTGCTGAATAATGTTCTGCATCAAGGGGAGACCTTGTGTTACAAAATCTACTGCTTAATTAAAATGTTGAACACTCAACTAGCTTGGGTCTGAAAGAGCCATTCACAGTCCCAGATACTTAAAGACCAAATCCTTCATGCTGGTGAGTCAATGTTTGTTTATGGTGTATTGCCCTAGCACAGGTAATCAGTCTTCTCTGTAGACCTCTGGCTGTGTGGGAATTATGGAGAACACATAGTTCTTCAGCCAGCATGCAGTATCAAATTAGTAGTCTTGGAGGCTGTACAAAAAGAAAAAGGAAAGATGCTCTTTCAGCTAAACATGTTCTATTGTAGTTAGCTGAAAAGATTCTCTTCTGTCTTACTTAATAGAAAGCTGCTGAGATTCTACTGTGAAGTGACTTTTCGTATGGAACTTTTTATTCCCTGTTATCTCTAGTACCCTGCTGGAAACTGACAATTAAGTTTCTTTCCTGCTGATGGTTGGTTTATCTATTTTTTTTTTTTACTCCTTTTTGGCAAGTGAACAGGAAAAGGAGGAAAAAGTGATTGTCCAGGACCACCTAATGGCTACTTAAAAATAATTTCAATATTTCTGTCCAAAAAAGTAAAGAACTAAGGCAGGAAGCATTTTTGTGCTATAACACTTCAACCCTGTTACACTAAGGCGAGATCTTGTACCACTTTTGTGTTAGTGGACATTGATCTCGTATCAGCTGAGGCAGCAAATCTGTTAATGCTGTGTCTGAACCCACTGCAATTTGTTAGCTTTTTGTAGATGCTGGAGTTTGATTCCTTTGTATCTCTTGATCAAGCAGACGGTATTTCAGGGCTTCCCCCCCCCCCCTTGCAAATTGTTTGTTTAGCTATCAAATAAGCTATACTAGATGATCAGTTTTGCTTAATTTGGGCTACTGGTAAATGGAGCTGGTCTCTACAATTTGGAAGTAAAGGGGAGTCAGCCTCCTTTTGAAAGCCATCAGAATGAAAACACTAAGCAGAGACTGGTGGAGGCTTGCTTCAAAATCTCAGAAGTGTGGCTGGAACTCTACCTATTTACAGCTGGTAAATTGTATACATTTAACTTGCCAGCAACTGTAATTATTAAATGTATAGCAAATACTCAGCTGGGAACAATGATAATTGTTCTGTATTATAGTTCTGCTTTGCTGCAAGATTCTTAGATGGTCTTTAATTTGTTCCCTTGTGTTTAAAAGAGCTATGTGATGATGATTACATGGATGGATTTAATTTTTAATGATCTTGCAGGTCCCGCGAGCATAGGTTTGCTCAGCCCAGGGATATTGGAATATTTACTTCACAGCTTGGTAAGTGCCTTTGATCTTTTTGTATGTATCCCTACATATCAATTATAATGCAATTTATTTAATTTATTATTATTATTATTACTGTGAAAAGTTAGGGTTGTGTCTGGTAAATACTGGTAATGTATGTTGTAGAAAGTTGAGATATGAGTCTGTGGGATCTCCATCCTTGGAGATAATCAGAAGTCAATAAGATAGAGCATGGTGGGTGGCTAAAAACTTTGGAGAGGCCACTTTCAACTTAAAGCATTCTGTGACCAGCTAACAGCTTTTTCCTGTCATTCTGTGCTGGGTATTTATTTAATAACTTTTCTTACTGCTCATGTTTAGAACTTCCAGTCCCATCCAACAGTGATGCTTTTTGCACTAATAGCACTGGAGAAGTTTGCACAAACAAGTAAGTATTAGCCTGATACTGCTTTTAACAATCATACCATGGCTTCTACTGCATGATTATCACTTGCTTTATCTGATAATGCTTGTGAGCATGAGAGAGACTTGATGGGTAGAAATGCAAAGATAGAAGAGAAATGTTTGTCCACTTATAGGCAAGAAGAAATATTGCTTTTGTGACATCCCTCTACCCCTCAAAACCCTTGAGATTTGCTGACACCCAGTGCAGTCCTTCCCAGTTAGTTGCTGTAGAAGGACTTATGAGGCCTTTGTCACTGAAATAAATCTGTATTAGATGGAGAACAGCTATAGTTGAGTGTTTGCAGGCAGGAAAAATATTTATTGCTTTAATGACATTCCCACCCACAAACCCTGAAGAGATTTGCTGCAACTTGGTCCTTCTCAGCTTAGAAATTGCTACAGAATGTGACATGAGACTTTAGTTACTTGGAAAGAAATTTGTATTAGAGAGATGGGGAACAGCTGTGAACTAAGTCTCTTGATGATGCAGCTCGTGTTGAGAAGTTGTGTATCTGAGTGCTAAGCTAATGTCATGTCTGCTTGGAAAAAGAATTTCATGTTGTTAATAATACTGAGGTTTAAAGAGGGGGAAGGAGCAGGGTTCTACTGCTTTTGTAAAATGTTACTATTTTAAACTAAACTTATCCCTCGTTTACAGCAATTGTTCTTTTTATATTCTTAAATTGCAGGTGAAAATAAAATGACAGTTTCTGAATCGTGCATTAGTGACCAACTGATCTTGCTAGAGAAATGGACAGATAATCCAGACTATTTAAAACGCCAGGTTGGATTCTGTGCACAGTGGAGTTTAGACAATCTGTGTAGGTATAATGAAGGATAGATTCATTTAATAGTAGTCACTTCTCTAGAGAAGATGGAGGATGCTTTATGTTTGTTTTGTATAATCACTTGGTGTAAATTTACCTGACTGCATTTGTAGTTGCCCTCCTTTGGGTGGGGGGGGGCACATATAAATCCAGTGTAATTGCATGGAAAGGAAATTTTGACAAGTCAAATGTTTGTGAAAGGAGGTGGTTTGTACTCAGCAAGTTGGAGTTGCATGAAAATTCTTTGCACTGTGTTTCCCATAACTCCTGCTTCAGCAGACATGCCAAGTAGCTACATAGTGCCATTCTGTCTCTATGTGGAACAGCTGATGTATCGTGGTGACAGTCACTACTGTCATCATAGCCCAGCAGTGCAGTCTTGAATTGTTAAATACTTTTTTAAATTTAAAAAATGGTCTTGTGATCAAAAGTGAAAAGTGCTTGACAAAGCACTTTGCCAGATCTATCCTTTTGGACGATAAGCAGTCACCAAATTCACTTCTTCAGTTGTGATTTCAATGGGGTAGCAACTCTAAGAACCTCGTAGTTTCTAATGCCTTTTAGATAAATTTATCTAAAAGGTCTGGTTGGGCTTTATGGGGCTTTAGGCAGCTTATGAAAGGCCTGTGTCAGTTGTGTTTACTAAAGGTGTTGGAGCAAGTTTGGGATATATGAAGGCTCCTAAGATAAGATCTCATCTCTGATTTGTAAATGACCAGTTTGACACCTGGCAACACAAATGCTTCTCACCCTTCCATGTTTAAAAGGGGAGAAGTCTGACCCTTCCATGTTTAAAAGGGGATAAAGTGTTGCTCTCAGTTCAAGTTAATCACCTCCTTGAAAATGAGAGGGCAAAATCTTCCTATCATAGTTTTCCCCTTCTTCCCCATCCCCAAAAATCTTCTCCACTGTGATGAATCAGGAAAAACTGCCCAACTAAATATACAAATGCAATTGGAAAATCTTGAAACAGTGGCATCTTGTTCTGAGCTCAGATGCTGTATGTCTGCCTGTGGGTTTCCTGGAAGTGGTAATTAGATTGTAAGTGCTCTACTCAGAGGTGTGGGTCATGCTCTCATGTTTAGAGGATAGTTAACACACAGGGTATGGGAAGCAATGCTGTCTTCATCCAGGCAAAATGGCAGTATTTCATTCAGTTACGCCATCGTGTGAAATGTTTAAAACAAACTTTTGTTGCAGCAGTGATTAAGACTAGTTTTATTTTGCAGTTTTAAAAGAAGGCAGGCAGTTTACTTACGAGAAGGTTGACTTGACCAACATTAGGGCTATGCTGAACAGTAATGATGTCAGTGAATACCTAAAGATCTCACCACATGGATTAGAGGTAGGATTTCACTTTGCAATTTCAGCATAAAAAGAAGTCTGAAGAACAAGTCAAATTTTAACTGTATTTTGTTTGCTACTTGCTTCTGTGATTTCCTAGAATGAATTCAAGTTCTCCACCAGCTTTGTAGAGCAAATGTGCTTTGTCAGCAGGTTGTAACATCACTATGCTGATCTCCACTGTAGATATGTTCATACTAAAGTGACTCCTCTGTGTGCCCCAAAACATCAGACAAGTGAGGAGGATACTTAAGAGTCAGCTGCCTTTCATTTTGACTAAAATTGTTCAAGTATAATTCCTATTGTTTGTCCTGTGTAGTCTTGAAAAGCCCATAGCAGTAGGATTTTTATCTCAGCCACGTGGGTATTTTTCTTCCTCTCTTCTTAAAAGCTTGTTTGACTACTTCCAGATGACTTTTTCATGAATTAACATTAAATACCTCTCCTTCAGCCCAGGAGTCAGCTAACAACCAATGTCTTAGATCTTCCTAAGTCTTGGTTGTCTTAGTCTTTAAATTAAGTCTGTCAATTTTCTACTTTTTTGGTTTTTTTGGTCTTTCCTGTGGCTTACCACTGAGCAATTTTCAGTCTTGCCTACTTACTATTTTATGTGACAATTATGGTTATAAAGAGGGGTCTCTTTCTGTCTGAAATGCTTCTAAAAATGATGGTGTATTCTTATATGCAAGAAATTTGATCTAGGAAAGAAAGGGGCTTGTTTGACTGCTAATTTTGTAGAAACTGAATTGTTTGGTTTGGTTTTGGTAGGCTCGATGTGATGCCTCATCCTTTGAAAGTGTCAGATGTACGTTCTGTGTTGATTCTGGAGTTTGGTACTATGAAGTTACAGTGATTACTTCGGGAGTGATGCAGATAGGATGGGCTACCAAAGACAGCAAATTTCTCAATCACGTGAGTACCTGCACTGTCACCTAGCCAGTGATGCAACTGCAGTATTTTTCTACTTGCAACACCTTGAAAATAGCTCTGGTTATTCTGTGATAGTAACCCGTTCCTTCAATTTTTCTGTGCTTTTGTTAAGCTATTTTTGCTGAATTTCATGGTACAAGAGAAGGATGCATTGTCATGGTACAGACTGGCACTGTTCACACAGGTCACACGTAGCTGCTAGCAGTGACAGCTTTATCTACTTGCTGCTGTCTGGAAGCTACAGTGAAAATATTTCTTATTTGTTGTGGCTTAATCTCATCTTGGAAATTCTTTAATTAACAGCTGTGGTTACTGTCTGGTTTTGGAAGTAAACACTTACTAGGAGTAAGCAGATTACCATGCATTCAGTTTGACACAGGTCACCAAGCAGGTCTTTCGTTACTTTCATTAACTAACTCTCCTATTAAATTAACTTTCACAAGGGAAATAATTAGTTAAATTGACTTTAAGATAGCATAGTATCATTGGATCTGTTGGTAGCTGCAGTAAGGTACAGTTTGGGTGTGTTACAGCTTCTTTTTGAAATTGTTATTTTTTTAATTAAAAAGATTAAACCCTCTATCTTCTTGCCTTTATCCTGATAATATGGAATAAGTACAGCATCTTATTTTATAGCTTGCTTTGCTCTCCCTTGCATCCAGGTAACTTAGTATCTTAATTCTAAGTATTATTCTTCCTGCTACCTGACACTTTGAATTTTGTATGTACTAGGATTAAAGCAAAGTCCAAATTTAGAGTCAAAGAATAATCTCAAGTGTTAGTAGAGATGTAATGAGGTCTCCTTTCTTCTTAAATCCTCATGGTAACTCAGTGTGGTGGCTGGAAACTCACTGTACTGTAGCATTTCCAAATACTAAGAAAGCATAATGGTTACTACCCAAAAAACCTGTCTGCTTTAGACATTGGGACTTTCCATATTATCAGACTTCCAAATTTCTACTGAAGTTCCCTGAAGTGCAAGCTAGAATTGTAGTACTAAAGGTGCATATGGCCCAGCCTACCCCCACTGACCAGAATGGAAGTACAGCACTGGAATTCTCAGTTGACACTTCTGCTGGCTGAGCTTGAGTAAGAAATTAACCTGTTGACCTTCTTTATTGTAATTTCATGGAGTCCTGTTCCTACTTGGAATTTAATTTAGGAGAAGAATTATGCATCTGTATACATTTAATGTCAGAATAAGCAGTTAAAGCTGCTCTTTCTGCTTGTTACTGAAAAAAGTAATCCTACAGAGGAGTCAAATGCAGAAGCTGATATGAAGAGAAGCTAAATGTGTATGTATTTATACATGTATAAATACATACACACATATACATGTGAGTAAATATTGATGGTGAGGAGTTATGAGAGAAATACATTGAGAAGATGAAATAGACACCAGTGACAAGAAAGCCAACAAGAATGTGAGAGCAGCTGTTCTCACCATTTAACTTAAATCCCTCTCTGAGTTTAGTGGTCTTCACATTTTTTCTAATTACTCATGTAAATAGCATTGGCCTCTGCTGCTGTGTATTGTGTACGTATCTCTACATCCCATACAAATTCCAGTCCCATGTTTCTAGCATGGAATTGCAAGTGTGATTTTTAAATTTAAAACAAACAAACAAAACCCACAAACAAAACAAATGACTCAATAAAACACACACAACCAAACAACTACCATACAGATCTGTCCTGAGCACAGGCACTGCCGACACTTGAGTGTAATGGAAACTGTTGGAAATAAAAGGCCGTGTGTCTGCCTTTAGACTAAGAGGCTTAAAAGATTTTTCCCACTTACTGGTAAGGAGCTTGGTGTATGTGTTTTTCTGTCCACGCTTACTGTACAAGGTATGGAAATAAATGTCGCATCTCTGAGCAGAATGATTTTTCTGTTGCTACAACTGTGTTGCTGCTGGCAAAATGCTACTGTTGTTTAAGTTCATCGGGTGTCTACCTGAAATACAGGATATTATCTGCTGGGTCTGTCCCAAACAGTCATCACAGTAGCCATATGCTCTTTATTTACAGCATGTGTAACAAACGGACTAGTCCTAAATATGACATTAAACACCTATTAGCTGGGCTTAGCTTTAATTTGGGACACAGGAGGCTTGTGTAAGCAGACACTGTCTAGGATTTGCACTTCAGACAAACCATGCTGAGCAAGAGGAAATTATCTTCCGTAACGCTTCTGCATTTCGTGTTTGGGCTCTTCTACGTGACAGATTCTCCTCTTACTCTGGAACTTTTAGCCTCGCATTTGTCTTGAACCCTGGGACTATCACTTGGTAACCTTTTCATGAACTGAGGGAGGCTGGCACTTAGAGGAACACAACATGCAACACATTCAGTGAAGGGTTTGTTCTGTTTCTGTGTACTGGAGGTGTTGGTGGCACTGGGATGTCTTGTGGGGGAAGACTGGGACTTCAGTCTAAGAGGGTGGTTACACTTCTGTGTTTACTTTATTCAGATGTAAAAAGCCTTCTGATTTTGAAGTATTTTAACACACAGGAGTGATATGAGCTCACAGAGAATGAAAAACACTGGAGATAATATCCCCTTCTTCCCCTCTCCTCACCCCAATGAATTCCTTTTGATGTAAAAATGGAACTAAGAGTTTCATTAATTTGAAAAAATGACCTTTGTGGGGGTGGGAGAAACCCTTCCTCCTTTTGGATAAATGGTTTGATTGAGTCAAAGGAAACTTTAGCCCTTCTGTGTGAGGCCACAGACTGAAACACTTTCCCCTTTTTCTAAAGGAAGGTTATGGCATTGGCGATGATGAATACTCCTGTGCATACGATGGCTGCCGGCAGCTGATTTGGTATAATGCCAGAAGTAAACCACATTCCCATCCCTGCTGGAAAGAAGGTATTCAGTCCACCTTCTGCTGTTTGTCCTAACTCGATTTATGCACTGGGTTGTTTGTTTTGTTTTTTTTTTTTTTTCCTTTTGCAGGTGTCTAGAAAACATTTTGTTAGCAGGTGGGAGCAGAGCGGTCACTGCCTAATCCCAATAACAGTAAGGGTTTAGTGATTATTGTGCCTTTACTAGTTTTTGCAGTTGGTTAAATGTACAAAGTAGGCACCGTGCTCTTGTTCCACCACCTGTGTAAAGAGATTCTTGTTGGCTAAATGCTCTTTCTTTTTGTAGGCAGAGTACAAATCATAGCATGTTGTTGGACACTGTATCATAAGACTTATTCTTAGCTCTTTGTAGTCCTACAAACAGGGTTGTAATGTTCCTTTCTGGGTTGAAAGTTATTTTAAAATAGTAAAAAAAACAACCCAACAAACACAAAACCAAACAAGAAACGACCAAAAAAAACCCCCAAAACTGTCTAAATTGGAGATCAAGGTTAAAGGAGAGTTGCCCTGTCTTGCAAATTCTTGGATAGCTACTTGGACAGCAAAATTCTGTTCTTGATCTCAGCCTGGAAGTCTTGGTAGGATTCTGTGCATGCTGTGCTTGTGTGAACTGTGCCACCTTTGCTATTAAAAACAGCTCCCAGGGACAGCTTTTGCAAATACTCTTCAATACTTCCACAACTGTGTAGTGTCAGTGCTCTGGCAGACTAAAGTAGTTTGCTTCTTTACTATTTTGTCCTGTTTTTTTCTTTAGTTACTGTCTGTATCGATATTTTGGGTGCATAAAGAAGAGTGTGTTCAGCAGGTGGAGGGAGGTTCTCCTCCCTCTCTACTCTGTCCTAGGGAGGCCACGTCTAGAGTACTGTGTCCAGTTCTGGGCTCCCCAGTTCAGGAGAGACAGTAGAGAGAGGCCAGG
Organism: Megaceryle torquata; assembly: GCA_024611175.1. Lineage (NCBI taxonomy): Eukaryota > Metazoa > Chordata > Aves > Coraciiformes > Cerylidae > Megaceryle > Megaceryle torquata. The sequence goes on along the minus strand of JANIJG010005009.1, from coordinate 7,882 downwards.
GGAGGCTATGATGATGATGAAGGGACTGGAACATCCTTTTCATGAGGAAAGGCTGAGAGCCCTGGTGCTCTTTAGTCTGGAGAAGAGAAGACAGAGGGGATCTTATTAATGCTTACAAATACCTGAAAGATCAGTGTCAAGTAGGGGCCAGTCTCTTCAGTGGTGCCCTGTGACAGGACAAGGGGCAGTGGTCACAAACCGGAACGCAGGAAGTTCCATCTCAGTGTGAGAAGCTTCTTTATGTGAAGATGGCAGAGCCTCGGAAGAGGCTGACCAGAGAGGTTGTGGAGTCTCCTCCAGAGACTTTCAAAACCTGACTGGATATGTTCCTGTGTGGCCTGCCTTGCATGATCCTGCTCTGGCAGAGGGGTGGGACTCGATCTCCAGAGGTCCCTAACAACCTCTACTATTCTGTGACTCTGATATCTTCCTTTATGCTTTTGCAAACCACTCCTTTTACATGAGACAGCTCATAGCAAGATGTGTGATACTTAAAACAATAACTGTTTCACCTCTTGGCATTTAACAAGTAAAATCTAAATTGTCTTTGTTTTGCATGTAAGGAGACACAATAGGATTTCTACTAGACTTGCAAGAAAAGCAAATGATCTTCTATTTAAATGGAAACCAGCTTCCTGCTGAGAAGCAAGTATTTTCATCTGCTGTGTAAGTATGGGCTCACTTGGAAAGACAGTGACCTATATGGTTAATTGTCTTAATTATATGAAACACTTCCCATCTGACATGTAAATTCCTATTTGCTTACCTGAAGCTATCATTAAGCAGGTTTCCCAATTGAAAGTTGCTTAGAAATCGGTGAGAAGGATATAATTTTACAGGTGGATTTGAGTCCAAAATAAATACTTTGGACTTATCAAATTGAACCTACCTTTGCAGTTTTCTACTGTCAAACTAGCACAGCACTGAAATAGAATTAAGGCTGTAACAAAGATTAATAGATTTCTAGCAGCACTTGAGGATTTCCTTTTTTATCTCTTTAAAAAATAAGGAATCAGTCCTGTAAAAGCTGTGCACATTAACTTGCTGCTGTTCACTGGGACCAGACCCCATGGTAGCATACTGAGTATTCACAGGAGGATGTCTTTTTGGGTACCATTCCAGAAAGGTGTTAAGCTTATTTTGCCAACTCTGTTAAAATTACCACCTGGCTAATTCCTCTGACTGTCTTGGAGAAGTTGAGCCTTTTAGTTCTGAAAAAATAAGCTGGTGTGATATTTGAGAGAGAAGCTCTGCAGGCTAATTGAATGGGACAGGACTTTGTAAATGAATATCACTGTGATAATAATTTCATTCATATTTTCTCCTCAAAATGAAGTTCAGGATGCAAGCAAAATATTTCAGTTCAAAGTGTTGTGGAGTTGTCGTCTTTGAGCTTGCAGTACTCTCTTCTTCACGTGGAGTATGTCACTTATATACTCAACAGATTCTGTTGCTTGGTTAGAACTTAGGGTTTTAGCCAACTTTGGCCTTTTCAGTAAATAAAACTGAAGGAGGTGATAGTTGTGTTTTTACAAGTGGCTGTGGAGAAAATGGAGTTGTCCTGAGGTAATCCTGCAAGGGCAAGGAGGAACAGATGGGTGTTGTGCTGAGAGTTCAGACCTGGATTCATCCTTCACGGGTCCCACACAACCAAGCATACAAGAACTGCAAGTCCCCCACATTTGTTCCTGCTCAACTAAAGCGGTGGGAGCGTGGACACAGAGGTGCCCCTTGTAGTTATTTCTGCTCCTTACAACTCTGCTGAACAGCAGTTGTTTGGAAGAAAAATAGTTTTTCAAATGCTGAAGGAAATAGCTGAGCTGACGAGGGTAAAGAGGGTTGGGTTGTGGGCTGTTCAGATGTTCTATCTGCTCTTAGTGTGACTGTGTGACTAATCCTAGCTGTACAGTAGGCAGCCTTTATTGGCTGACTTGGTAGTAAATTCAGATAAACCCTGTTAGTAAATTCAGAAGTTGATAACTAAACAAGGCAAGGATGTGCAGCTGAAACCACATGTGTTAGGGGTTTTTCTCCCAGTTAGCTGCAGAACACTTCTATTGAAGGAACTAGTCTCTTTGTCTCAGGTTATATTTTTGTCTGGTAATAGCAGTAAGGTGTCTGGAAAGCTCTTTCTTTTTTTGTCATTCTAAAATGTCTGGGTTTCATTACTTTGCAGATCTGGCTTTTTTGCTGCAGCTAGTTTCATGTCCTATCAACAATGTGAGTTCAACTTTGGGGCAAAACCTTTCAAGTACCCACCATCAATGAAGTTTAGTACCTTTAATGATTATGCCTTTCTGACAGCAGAGGAGAAAATCATTTTGCCCAGGTAATTCTCCTGTCTGGTTTGAGCGTGTTTGCATACAGAGAAATCAAATGCTTCACATCTGAGCTGCATAGTCTTACATTGTACTTAGCAAAGGTCCCACCTCTATGGAGAAAAAGCTTTTCAGAAAAAGCTTAGACCACTGCAACTAACTAAAATCCAAGTTAAAATTAACTAGTACTGCACAATAAACTGTTTTGAGTAAAAGTGCCTCCTGCCATCTAAAAATTATTAGGTTGGGTGAGGAGGTATAGTCTTAATTAAAAAGAAAGATGTCTTATTTAAAATAGACCTAATTTGTGTACAGAATGATTGTAAAACTTGAAGCTGTCCTTTTCCAATCCAGATGAAAACTTCCTCATTTTTTGAATGGTAGTACTGACAAAGGTTAGTCAAATTTACATGCTCTTTCCCACCTAAATATAAATCAAGCCAGATAGAAACAGGTTTGGATACATTTTTTTTCTTAACTTAGCAAACTTCTGTCAGGAAGGAAAACTAACAGCTTTTCTGGTTTAGGTCATTAGTGCTAAAATAACTTCCTGAAACACAAGCAGTAGCAGTATATAGTGTAGTCTGGGGTGTTGTGTACCCCAGACCTGCCACTCTGAAGATGGCTCTCAAGTGGTGCTGATGTTTGAGGTTGAAATAATCTTCTGTTGCATCTCCTGAAATGGGGGCAGGGGGCTGTTGGAGGTGGGTACCCCTGGCTATAATAAGTCAGACTGGTTTTAAGTAATCTAGCTGTTCCATCCAGAGTACTTGAGGTATTTAAGTATCTTACTGTTTGAAAAGAAAAGAAAAAAAACAGCCCCTTACTCTTGGAGCTGAATCGCACGTTGCCAAAGTTTGAGGCTCATGGTACTCTGTTAATGCAGAGAAAATTAAATGCAACTTGCAAGACCATTTTGTACTTTGATATAGCCAGAGTCATTTACACCTGCTTGTGGCTGCAGGAGCTTTAAGTGAGAGCCTGATTTAACCTCTTGAAATGATCTGGTAGTTAGTGTTCCTGGTCAGAGCCTTTCGAAATGGAGCGTTCTCTGCCTTATTAATGCCGTGCATTAGATGAGGGGTTTTGCTGCTTTTAGCTGATGATCAGAAAGGATTGTTACTGGTGTCATTCTGGCACTACTTTTGCAATGCTTAAGTATTAGCTGTGAGAGCTGTTGCTTGATTGTGCCAAAAGGTACAAAACTGGGGAAAAACTGGTTTCCTGTTGATGCCTGACTGGAGAAACTTGGCCTCTTGTGTTGGAGGCTAATGTGATAGCACTGAGAGGCTCCATTCAAGGCTGGATGCTGTTGCTCTTGGTGTAAACACAGATCATCCCTCCCCTGCAGCCTGAACTATTTGGAAAGGACAAGGCTATCCTAAATTCAAAGATAGCTTTGATCTTAAAAGTGATTGGGGGTGGGAAAGGTGAGGGCCTGAATGGGTTCTAAGTATCCATTGCAGGAGTTCAAATAAATTCAGCACAACTCTGAAGGAGTTTATCACACTGAGTTCATGTTCAGCCAGCTGCACATGAGCCAGCAGTGTGCCCAGGTGGGCAAGAAGACCAGCAGTGTCCTGGCCTATATGAGGAACAGTGAGGAGAACAGCAGGACTAGAGAAGTGATTGTCCATGAGGCTGCACCTTGAGTACTGGGTTCAGTTTTGGGCTCCACAGTATAAGAAAGACAGTGAGGTGCTGGAGCAGGTCCAGAGAAGGGCAATGAAGCTGGGGAAGGATCTTGAGAAGTCTTATGAGGAGTAGCTGAGGAAGCTGGGCTTGTTTAGTCTGAAGAAAAGGAGGCTGAGGGGAGACTTCACTCTCCACAGCTACCTGAAAGGAGGTTATAGAGAGGTGGGTGTTGGTCTTTTCTGACAAGTTACAACTGATAGGACGAGAGTGGCTTCAGGCTGTTTCAGGGGAGATTTAGGTTAGACACTGGAAAAAAAAAAAAAATCTCTATCAAAAGGGTTCTCAAAGACTGGAACAGGATGCCCAGGGAGGTGGTTGAATCACCCTGCCTGGAATATATGTAAAAGCTGTCTAGATGTGGAGCTCAAGGCTATGGTGTAATAGTGGCCCTGGTAGAGTTAGATAGTGGTTGAACATGATGATCTTAAAGGTCTTTTTCCAACCACAGCAATTCTGTGAGTGTGGGGCATAGCCTGGGCTAGACACGTCACCCTGCCATCGATGTGTGTGTTCCAAATCTGAAACGTCTTATTTCATCAAATGAGGGATTTTTATACAGCTGCTCTCCCCTGGGGCTGTTGGTTTTATTTTTGATTTCTATTCTTTTAAACTGTGGGATGGCATTATAGGGTTTCTGGATTTTGTTGATATATGGGTTTGTGTACTTTATTTGGTTGTGGGGTTTTTTTAAGTCTTAAAAGTACACAGATACTAGAGAAGTAATTTTTAAGTGTTCAGCTCTGGATACTAGAAGAACTTAAACCACCCTGTTTCTCCCTTCCTGACAGACCACAGAAGGGAGTCAAAGGCTGTTTTGAACAGCCCTGGGTGCGTTAAACCGTTGTTTGTGGGAAGTTACGCTTGATGTTTATCAACAGAAATGTTGCATTGCTCCTGATGCAATACTTAGAATAGTTACAAACCTATCATTTTGAGTCAAACTAATGTGCAGGGACGGGGGGTGGGGTGTTTGTCTCTCTCCCTTCAGGCACAGACGCCTGGCTTTGTTGAAGCAAGTGAGTATCCGAGAGAACTGCTGCACGCTTTGCTGTGATGAGGTAGCAGACACAGAACTCAGGCCATGTGGACACAGGTAAAAACCTTAAAAAGAAACCAAATGCAAAGAAACAGGAAATTGCATGTCTGATGTTCAGCTTGGGCGAAACCTGATGTGGTCCCTGCTTATCTCGACTTCTCACATAAAGGAAGTAACCCCTCCTTTTATAGATGTGATAGACAGAGTCTTCCCACTGTTTAGCTCACCCAAGACCTGAGCAGATTTAATTCCTAATTATGTGTGAGTTGGGGAAGTACTACTGAGTCATAATGCCTTGATAGCAAAGGTTTTACTTGCTTAGTACTGGTGCTGTGAAATCAGGGACGTGAGAAGAGCAGAAAACTCATTATATATTAAAAATACTCATTAAATGTTCAATAAATGGATTGTCACAAGTTTATCTAAAAGCTAAAAACAGGGCAGTGGTCTGAGTGATACCACTATGCTGCATTTAGGGAAATTTATCAATTCCTGGACTAGGACTTTAACTCAACTAAGTCCAGTTCCTTAATGTGTGTAGAGCACTTGCAGAGCACACGTGCCATTGGTCTGGATGCTGGAAGGTTAAGAGATGTGCCCAGAGTGCCTCGACCAGAAGTGGAGATGGCTTCAGAGAGGGCACTTGGGTCTGCTGCTTTCCAGATCAGAGCAGTGTTAGGATTAACAAACATATGCAGGCACAATCCTGGCTAGCTGAACTGGTGGTTTCAGGTCAGGAAGATCATAGAATCATCAAGGTTAGAAAAGATCTTTAAGATCATTGAGTCCAACCATTAACCCTACTCTGCTAAGTCCACCACTAAGTCATATCCCCAAGTGCTACATCTCTATGTGGTTTAAGATAGCAGCAGGAGCTCCTCTCAGAGCCTGTAGATCCCCAACACCTGAACTGCAACTCCTATCTCCACATGAACAGGCTTGGCTTGACCATTTTTTTGGCAGGGTGGCTAAACTGTTTAGTGCTTGGTTTTTTTCTATTTAGTTTTTCATACTGTAAATGCAAGCTTTAACTGATTCAATTATCCCTCTCCTTTAGTGACCTGTGCATGGAGTGTGCCTTGCAACTGGAGACCTGCCCTTTGTGTCGACAGGAAATACAAACACGAGTCAGACAGATCTCTCACATTTCATGACACATGTGGAGAAACATCAGACTTTTTTTTTTTAGTGAACTCCAACCAATACTGAAAGGGGAAAGCATCTCTAACTGACCTTTACGCACATAGAACCATAGCCATGGTCAGATTTCATGCTAAACCATACTCAGTTTCTCTTAAAAATGAGATCTCTAATAAGCTATGTCAAGTTGCCAGCGACGGGGACTGGTTTCAACAGTAAGGAGAGCTGGTAGGTCAGCGTGCTATGGCTGTTGGTTCCTCTCAGCAAGTCCGTAAGAGAGCATGGCTCTTCCTCCCCCTTCTCACCTGTCGCAAGTGCTGAAAAAAATTTGCACTGGAAGTACACACGCAACGTATTTTAGAAAAGAACTATCTCTTAAAACAGGGCCGTTCTGTCTCCGTGAGCAGAAGTCTCTATTTTTGGCAGAAGTCAGTACTCGAAAGAGAATGCCGATGTTTTCCTGTTTCACGTAGCCTCCTGCTGGTCAGAGACTCTATTTTCCATCAGTGGATATGAAACCACTCGGAGATTTCATCTGTACACAGATGGATTTGAAAGGACAGAGACTGGAGAGAAACATGTTTTAATAACTTGGTGATTCCAAAGAATGTTCTCATTTGTTTTTAAACGTTAAAAGATCGGCGGTATTTTCAAGTACATAATGTTTCTGATGCTTTTAACTTCAGTACCCACATTTTTTTGTGAGGATCTAATTTTCAGGAGGTATTCTTAACTAATTATAACGCTGGACTGGAATTAATTTGATATTCTGGGTATTTTTTAAGGTATCATTGAACATCTTTTTTAATCGGTGTTGTTTTTGAAAGTTATGTTCACTTTGGAAATATTGAGCTATCTTTGAAAGATTGGAGAGGAAAATTTTTGGCCAGTTTATTTAAAAAAACCCCAAAAGTTATTTGGATAGCAAGTTCAGTCTTATTCTGTAACTCTTTAAAAATGCACCTTGCTTGCCACGTCAGTCCTGCTCTGAGCAGGTTTGGGGCCACACTCTGTATTTTTGGTAGGGATCATCCAGTGGGAGTCTCTGCTCTAGTTTAATTCCACATTTTTGACCTTTGTATGCTTAGGATGCATTTCAGCAGGCAGCTTTTGACTGGTTTACTGGTTTTCTACAAGGAATCAGGGTTCACAGCTGGTGTCAGTGAAGTAGCACAAAAATTTGTGGCGTTTACACTTATTTTGCACCAACTGAGGATATGACTCAGGCTCTTCCAAGAATTGTACAGGTTGCCTTTTTTTTAATTATCTGTCTATAGAGTAGAACTCTCCTAATTCACACACAATTTACACCAAACCCATCCCACTTCTTGGCAGTGATTCAACAGCAGAAGCTGTTGTAGTAAATTCTCATGCTGCGATAGATATTATTTTTAAAATCACTTTATTTTATTGTCCTGTTGAGTATTAACAAAGCAGAGCTGAGGCTGTGGCTTCCTGCTGAGTGCTTTTGCTTCCTACTGTCCTAAGCAGGAGCAGAGAGCCCTGCATGCAGGTCCCAGAATGAAGCTCCCTGGCACCTCCTTTCACATTCTGCCGTTGTTAACTCAAGGGTGCTGAATTTCACCCAGAGATGATGATTAAAAAAAAAAGGGGGGGGGGGGGGGGGGGGGACTCAATGGAGAGATTGTGGGTAATCCAGAACTGTTTGATATGGTAAAATTCCTCTATAATT
>JANIJG010005008.1:10202-24397 GCA_024611175.1 Megaceryle torquata | reverse complement strand
GGGGGGGTGAGGAGAGGGAATAGGGGGGGAACATAGGAACATAGAGAACATACATTTCGATATAGTGCATTTGGCTTTGATGTGGATATTGGAGTTGTGAGCATCAGTATTAACAAGCAGATCCTAAGCCTATGTTTATACTCATTTTTATAGTTTGTCAAATTGCATCTTTTTGCTCTGTAAAGCAAGTTCATACATGGGATGTCTGAAGATGTTTAAATGGCTCTGGATTTGATAGTCATTGAAGACCTCTGGTAACTAGGAGATTGGAAAGACAATTTCTAAATGTATTCTGGACATCACACAGTCTCTCAGAACTTCCTCTGAGTAATCTCAGCAGGGTTTTATTCTCTCGTGTGCAAAACTTCAGTTGAACGGGCTGGAAATCCATCCTGTGTGTGTCTATAAATTCACAGAGAAACTGTTTTCCCTGTAGCAATGCTTGCAGACTACCCCGCAGAATACTGCTAAAGAGAGAAGCTGTAATGCAGACAAAGGTGCACCTTCCTTTTGCCATGTAGCTTCAAGCACGAAGGTCACCGTACCCCCTAGAAGAGGTAAAGCATTTAACTGAACGTAATTTGGAGGAAACGCTCTCACGATCAAGTACCTTCAAGAAGCCCAGAAAGCCCCGTTTAATTGCCTTGGAAGAACACGGTCCTGCCACCGTCCGATGCCTCCAGCACGTGAGCGCGCCACCCGGCGTGGTTTGCGGGTTTTGGGGTGTTCTCTGGTATCGTGGCCAAGGTGAGATAAGGTCCGCGCTGCGGCCGGTGACAAGGGGGTAAAAGACAACGGGTTTTCGTCCCCGCGTGCAGGCGCTCGGCGGCGCCTCCTCGGGGACTGGAACCTGCCGCTCGGAGCAGGCTCGCGCACAGGACGGAGCACGGGCACGTCGCTCTGCGGAGACGCTGCTGGCCTTGCGGGAGCCCAGTGTCGCGGCCCGCCGGGCCCGTCTCGCTAAGAGGGCCACCCTGGGGACCCACCGGCCGCACCGCGACACCGGCCTCGCCGGGTGGGGGCCAAGGACGACGCGGCGCACCTGCGGCTCCTGCGCAGGGCCCAAACACTCGCCCCGCCCCGCGCTGATTGGCGGACGCTCCCGTGCGGAGCCGCGGTTGGCCGGCGGGTCCGTCAGTCCGCCGCGCCCCATCCCCGCCCCTCGATCCTAGTCGGCCGGCCTGGGCCCCGTCCTCGGCGGCTGCTGCGGGCGGGAGGGATCGGTCTGGCGGGTGGGCAGCCGACCGGGCTGCGGCGCTGAGGGCATCACTCCTTTCTCTCCCCGCCCCGCTGTCGGCGGGATCCCTGCTCTGAGAGGGCTCGTGGACGACGACGCTGGGGGCGGCCGTCCCCGGACAGGTGAGACGTAGACGAGCCCCGAGCGCCTGGCGGGACAGGTAGCACCCGGCTGGGCCTCCCTCCTGCCGCTAGCGCGGGGCGGCTGCGCTCGCCCTGCTCCACCCTGCCGGGCTGCGGCCCCGTGCGCCGCAGCCCCCCGCACGCAGTCCCCCGCGCTTCGGGCGTGTGCTGCGGGCGGAGCTCTGCGGCGATGGGCCCGGTCGGGAGCCCACCCTCCAGGGGCGCACCGCATGCGGGAAGCTCGCGACTCCCAGACCTCTGGAGAGGCGGCGGGCGCGGCGCGGGGCGCAACCTGCATCTGGCGGTGGCGTGGCCTTTGGCGCGGCTCGCGGGCAGGTGCGCGGGCGTGAGGGGCCACTGCCCACTGCATCCGGCGCGAGGCCCCTCCCTGTGGGCGCCGTTCCGGGTCCGGGCTCCGCCGGGTTTTGCTGGTGCAGGTGGCGGGTGCCCGCTGGGCCGCCGAGCGGCCTTCCGGCGGCGAGGAGGGAACAGCTGCGCCACGGGAACGGCTTCCAGGCGATCCGCGGGCGGCCGCGCGGCGCGTTCCTGTTGGCCCCGGCAGCGCCTGCCGGTCACTCTTGCCCCTCTACGGCCGCCCCGCCGTGAGCCCTGCGCGGCTCGGGCAGGGAAGCAGCTGCTCGTACCGGCTGTGTAGGGATTTAACAAATGGGTTGGATTTCCAGGAGTTGAGGGGTGTGATGAAATGGGGTCGGTGGTGGACAATGAGAGTAAGGGGCGTATTTATTGTGTAGGGTAACAGACGGAGCAGGTGAAAACCTTCTGGGTTTGGCCATATTTTCCACTGGACTTTTGAAAAAATTTGAAAATTACTTTTACATTATGTGAATGATATTATGCAGATGCTGTTAAGAAACCTTGGCTGGCTGAGATCTGCTTTCAAATCACTGCAAATAATTTTTGATCTGGCTTCAACAGGCTTCACTATGTCAAAGGTTTTGATATATAGTGGGGAAGGAACTGTTACTGAAATTCCCAGCTGGAGAGCTACAGCATGCCTTTTGCTGGTTAGACTGTGGTTTTGAACTCGGGTAAATGGAAGCTATGTAGTGTCTTATTTATTAATGGGGGAAAAAAAAATTAAAAAAAAAAATCTATGTTGGCCCTTCTTATGATGTGGAAAGATATTTCTTACCCTAAAGACCTTATTATTGAATATAGCAGTCTGTGCCTTTTATGTTCAACAGAGGGTTCTAAAGTCAGGTTTGTTTTCATGTTGAACCTTCATGCTGTGCCTAGTAGTTACTCTTCTTGTGTGAGAAGCAGGGAGAATGTGTAATAAGGAAATAGAGAACTATGTGCACTTGTTCGTTCATTTTCTCTATGTTGTCTGTCCTGCATAGTGTAGCACCAGTTTGAAGAAAAATACGAAATATCTTTAAAGCAAACATATGTAGGAAGTACAGCTTTTGTTGGACTGTAAGAATGAGAAATTCTTTAAAAAAAAAAAAAAATCTTCAAGTGACCACGCTTGCTGTTTTCAATCCCAGTCAGTATTTTCTGTGACTAACAATGGTGAAACTGAATTGTGTTTAGTTTTAGTTTTTCAGTGTCTTTGGTTAAATATTATGTTGTATTGACAGTCCGCACAAGATCATCCTTCTCAACTGCCAAACCTGTGTTACTTGGTTTCTTGTTTGGTTGGTTTTGTTGTGGGTTTTTTTGTATGTCTGCTTGGTGTTGTTTGTTTTAGTTGGTTTGGGTTTGCGGCTTTTTTTTGTGGTTTTGTTTTGTTTTGTTTTGGGTTTGTTTTTTTTGTTGTTGTTGGGTTTTTTTGTTTTTTTAATTAAGCTTCAATTGTCAGCATTTTGTGGAAACTTTTATTTTGCAAATTTTTGCTCCCTTTTTTCATCATACTTGCGGTATTAGCCCATATGCAATGGGGGAGGTTCAACAGAGAGATGATCCCATTTAAAAATCCTGCATTCTATTCCTATGATACTTGAGAAGAGTAACACTTTTCAGCAGCAGCTCCAACTGACTTAGTTTCAGAACAGAGGGGTTTAGATGCAAAAATTAATATATAAAAATGGGAGTAGGGGAACTAGGTAGCAATTGTATAAATTGGAATTTTTGAAGTACCATATATGAAAAAATACCCAAATATTTTGGACCCAGGTGTACTTACTCGAGCTCAGGACAGGAAGGAAAAATTGGTACCTATTCTGGAGTAAGCAGGGAAGAAGCCTAGGGATATGTTTGTCTGTTGCTAGGCAAATTTGGAGAAGCCATTAATGTCTGTATAATAATTTTTTTCTTTTTTTTTCTTCTGGTAAGGAATAGGATCTGTATTCAGAGAATAACTATGAGATACTTTCCCATTAATAAATAATAAACAATTTAGAACTCTGAGGACCAGACTTCTTAAATTGCTAGATATAAGTTAAGATCTCTAGAACTTCAGAATTGGGACTGGCAGGCCAGTGTTGTGCCAATGACAGGCAAGTGCTTCGGAAAGCTTATTCCTTATGCTACTGTGGTTACCTATATCAAAAAAAACCCCTAACCCAGTAGGGGTGTATAGAATGGGCTTTAATAATATGTTGCAGAACAGAAATGTTGGGGTAGTTAGGCAGCAGGGTTCTGTGAGAAATTTGTTTTGCTACCCAAACTGAATTTTGTTCTCATATGCAATTGTAGGTTGAATTGACTAAGCTAGCCACCTGAAAACTGTAAATATGCTTACTTAATCAAGCCCTCTAATACTGTGTGATAATCAGGTTTGAATAGTAACAGTGTGCAATCCTTTTATTAACAAATGCAATAAATGGATGGTTTACTGTCTATCAGTCTGTTACCAATAGACAGACAGTTTATTGTTAAAAGACTGATAGTATGGAGGTTTGGTACCATATATCGGTATTAGCTACTTTTGAAAGAACTAATTTTTCATGAGACTACATCTGCAGGGAGTGAGCTGGGTCTGATAGTTCACAAATTCATCAGTGATCTGGCAGTGAATTTGTGAGTGCCATGGTTAACATTTGTAAATAACATAACTTGTAAAAACATGAATGGTCAAAAATCTGAACGGAGTGAAGTAGGCCTCAGGGCATGCTGTGTATTTCAGTAGAGTCTGTGTTGTGGTCGGACTTCAGACTTCATTTAAAGCACAAGGGAAGGTGTTTTGAGGAGCAAACAGTCTGCAAATGATTCAGGCAGTCAACAGGAACTCTCACTGCAGTGTTACAGGAAAAAAGGATTCATTCTATCTCTGAGTAAATAGACAAGGAAGTAGTGAGCAGAACTGGGAAGATTTGAAGTTCTAAATCATATGGTTAAAAGCATACAGGATTATAATGCATGGTTTTGTTATCCTCATTTTAAAAAGGAAGGTAAAATTTCTGAACGCCCCAAAATTATCAGTAAAAATGTTTTAAGGGTTTGTAATGAGAGACTTGAGGAGAAAGATCAGAATAAATTATTAAATACAGGATTAAGGAGGCTCTTGAACATAAAAGAAAAATGTTTGCTGCAGTCTGCCCCTTCAAGATAGGCAGAGATATGTGAGAATATCAAAGTGATCAGAAAACTGTTAGTGGTAGGGATTTATAGAGAAGATCAAAGAAGAGATATTCAGTGGATATGTTTCTTTAATACAGGATTCCAAATACTGATTTTTTTTTTCTAACGAGGCTTTTTTTAATTCTCTGTTTGTTAATGTTTTCATGGACTTATGTTTGTTGACATCAGGTGACATATGTATCTATTCCTGATAAATTCTTTCTATCTGCCTAATTGCTGTCTGTCTTCAGCACCAAGTGACTTTTGACTATAAACAGCATGGGGGAGGTGGAGAAACAGGGAGAACTAATGCTGCCTAATTGAAAAGTTCAAATACACTGGAGACAGTCAACACAGAGTCTGCAAAGGCCACTTTTTTCAGATATATCAAACTTTTACTTGGAAAGTTAGTTTTCAGAGCCATTGAGAGTAAAAGAAATAGAATAGAGTGCAAAGACACACACACAGAGACAAAAAAATTGTCAGGGAGCAAATCTGATTGACAAAGCTGAGGTGGGATGTGAACATACATTACATCTGTAATTTTGGTTGAAATACTTCAGTGGATGCTAACTTGTTCATAATTGTCATTTTGATTCTTTTATAAAGTAGATCATTTGCTCATGCCAAGAGTGCCTGCTGTATGTGTTCTCAAGAGTTTGGCTGAGTTTTGAGTGTATGAAGAGAATACTATTTTCTAGCAAAAGATTGCTTTCTTTGATGCTAGTAAGAATTACATGTATTTAAAGACTAGAAGATACTCATTTTTATAAGTGGCAATTCCATAATAATAGAAGGAGAATGGAAACTGCAGTAGAGGCACAGTAGTAGCACCATGTCATCTGCAGTGATTTTTAACTTTGTCAAAGCAACATGGGCTTTAATGGGAATTTCATATCAATTTCCACATGGAAGTATCTCTTTGAGATTTTCTTCTCATTTTATATATAATTTTTTAAAACATTAGCTGTTAAAAAAAAGGGTATAAAGCAAAAGAGGAAGAAAGCAAAGAGCTGTGTCTAAATATCACCAAAGTGTGTTACCTAAACAATATTTTCTCAAGTTGGTGGCACCATCTTTATTGGAAGAGCTGTGGCTTCATTTGCTGATGTAGAGAAAGAACAATGTTTGTATTTGGGTTTGTGTCCATTCTGCTTTGTTTAGTTAAGTCTGAGGAAAATGAAGTAACAATGAGTAGCATTTACCATTTATGAAGAACCTTGAAAGAAGTGATTAAAACAAATAAAGAAATCTGGGTATCAGCTTGTGCTAACAGAGTGAGGAAGAGCTTCAGGTACATATTTGTGGAGATTATACAGTTAGAAATTCCTACTATGTTGCTCTTCCCTCTGTGGTGTATTCCTTAGTTCTTTTGAGGTTGTGAATTTGTCGCATACCAATGGAACTAGAATGGGGAATTAGCCATCAGAGCTGGGAGGGAGAGTTAAGAATGAAAAACCAGAGTGCACATTTCAGGTAAGGAATGCACAGTTTGAGAGGATCTGAGTTATATAATAAATATCACTGTAATCTTGTTTCCTGTTTAATTTGCAGGAATGTCATGCTTTTAAACAAGAGAGAAATCTGTTGAGTAGCCAGAATTAGACCCAACAACAAACTGATGGAGGTGTGCAGCAAAATGGGTTGAATGAATGCAGAACTACCTTAATCCATTGTAAGTATGCACCTGTAACTAAAGTAGCAGTTTGATATTCACTTGTTTGTGTTTTCTTTTCACTTGATACTGAAGTGTCTGTTAGTTCTCTTCAATTTAGAGAATGTAAGAGTCATGACAGTATTATACTGTAAAGCAGCATATATATATTTCTTTTCCTGTGAATGTTTTATTGAGATTCCCCTAAAGTATAATTCTCCCAAACATGTATCTTGTCCTTCTAACCTATGCAAGTCAGCAGACTTGTGTCCTAGTTTGAGTGAGAACAAAATTAATTCTGCTTGGTCGTTTTACTTTACAGCTCAGTTCTTCTAACTCACTGCACTGTCTGAAGTTAGCAGCCTGTTCTCACAGGCAGTGTCTGCTGCCAGCAGTGATAACACCTCATGTTTAGAGTTAGAACCAAGGATTGGTGTGCAGACCAAGGCCACTGCTGGATCTTGTGCACCATGTTGGGGGTGCAGAAAGTAAAAGGCTGCACCTGCAGCCTGATCCTGAGGGATCAGGAGGGTCAAGCCCCTGCTAGGCTCAGGTCTTTTTCTGGCTTCTTCCTTGCTTCTTCAGTGCCAGCATCCGAGGAGGACTCTGTCCATTCTGCCTTCAATCCTGATCTGTGTGTTTCTGAATCCAGTACCAGAATCCAACTCCTGAACACAGCTCCTGTCTGCCACTGGGCCCAGTCTAGGGCTTTCCTGGTGCCTGCACCACAGCATCAGTGGTCACAGGGATGTAGTTGCCATTGGGGAGAGTTGGATTCAATACTGTATTTATCCTATTATTATTATTTTCATTTTCATGAAAGCTCTTCTAGTTCCCTAAGTCCCTCTCCCTTACTCCCTTTCCCTCCCCCTTTGGGGAGGGAGGAGGGTTAACAGAGAGCATCTGTTACAGGTCTTGCAGGCTGCCCTGGCCCTAAACCATGATAACTTGTTTGAAATGTAATGACTTTTGAGGGAAGGGACCTCTGCTGGAGAGAGAGCTGCAGCCCTGTCTTGATTATGGATCAAGATGGTATGGGGTTCTTGTCCATCACCCAGCAATTTTCAGACCTGAAGAACTGGTTGGTTCTGCATAGCAAACATTATTTTGTTCACTTAAATGAATAGTCATCAAAGCTTCTGCTTCAGTTTCCAAATTTACTGCTTCCTATTGTTCCTAAGAAATAAAGCTGCCTTATTTTTTTCAGAACTCAGAAGTGCTCATCACACTGTAGTCCTCTTTGTTCTCTTTTATTTTCTTGTAGTCTGTAAGTCTGTTTCTTACTTTATGCTGTTGGACCGTTACCTGATAGCACTGTGTTACTCTTTTGTTTGTTTCTTGTTGTACTGTGCCTCACAGAAGGACTCTTGTTCCTTGGTCAGTGATGAAGACCTGTAAATCGACCTCTGCTACCATAGTGCTGGGCTCCTTGGTTCAAGAAAGTTATGAATGTACTGGAGTGAGTCTGAAAAAGAGCCACAAAGATGCTTAAGGGATTGGAGCACCTTTCATGTGAGGAGAGGCTGAGAGAGCTGAGGTTGCATAGTCTGGAAAAGAGAAGGCTCGGGAGTTGTCAGCAATGTAGAGAAATACCCAGTGAAAGGATGTAAAGGGATTGGAGCCAGAACCTTTAGTGGTGCCCAGTGAGTGGAAGAGGCAATGGACACAAATTAAAATACAATAGAGAACGTGGAAAACACATGGAATTCCACCTAAGCACAAGAAAACACTTTACTCGGCAAATGATTAAGCACTGGAATGGATTGAGCAGAATTGCATCATCTGTGGAGATAATAAAAGCCCAACTGGATATAGTCTGGGACAACTTGCCCTACTTGAGCAGAGGCAGTGGACTGTGTAGTCTCGAGGGCCCTTTCAGCCTCAGTGATTCTGTGTAAAGATAGTTACTAAGATGGTAGATATTACAGAATCTGAGAGACAGCATGCTTTTTAAATGAACTTTCAGCAGATGAAGCAGTGAAAGAACATGGCAATAGAGAATAATTCTTCATGCTCAAGGGGGAGTATTTATCACAATCCTACATGAGCATCTTGACATTGGAGTATAGGTTATATCATGGACAAGGTAGTAGTGCTAATTATTGTTCTACACTTTGCAAATCTCTTCTGAAATACTTGCTTTTTTCAGCTGAAATGATTTGGCAAAATTAATAGAAATATGAAAGTAGTTTGGAATGATGAAAACTGAGGCATAAATTATTGTCTAGCCCCGAGTAAATGCTGTTCTTCATGATTTTAGGACAGTACAGTGCAATCTAGCATTGTGTTCTGAGTGACTTCATATCAACCAAATTGTGACACATTCTCTCTTATTTCCATTATTTTTCTAAGGGGTGCTGTAAAATAGGTTCTTGGAGTAGTTGTGTAAAAACCCCTACAACCTAGAAAACACTCTTCTTATCTACTTATCTTCTAACAAAGATGAGTACCTGTTCTTTTCTGAGTTATGTTTGCATATTAAAACAAGATATAAGACATTTTGAAAACATGCCTGTAGTAAGTTAAGAGTCACTGCCACCTAGTGGAACATTGAGAACTTTGACTAAAACTTGACTAAGGTTTGGAGAGGAGAGCCCACAGGTTTTTATGGTTGACACAGAATAAGAGATTCCAAGTGGCAGCAAAAGCTACTGTTCGGTTTTGTTTGTTTTGTTGTTTTTTTTGGGGGGGAGGAGGGGTAGCTTATGGTCATTATTCTTCATTTAAGATTGGCAACTTTTTTTCTTCCTCATTTATAGTGGAACATGCGAGATACTTTTGTGGACTTCTGATGTTTGAATACAAAACCAGCTTATTATTAATGGAACACTTAGAAACCACAGATGCTGTTATGCTTTTGTGGCAAATATTGCAAATACTAGTCTTTACTAGTTCCTTTCTATAAAATATTGTTTATATGCTATTTAGAAATATGTTAATGGTGTTTCATGTGACAGGCAGCGTGCCTTCTTATCTTGAGACTAGTACTAAATATGAAACTTCAGCTGGTTTTACTGAGAAATTTAAATCAATGCAGTGTTTGGCTAGAAATTACTGCTTTAGTTGAGAGGATTTTTATCTGCTTCACAATGAAAATGGAAAGTTGGGTTTGCAGAAGCAGCAAATACATTCCAGATGCCAATAACGTAAAATAATACAGCTTTTATCTAATGTGAGGTGCAGTATGTGCAACACTGCAGTATGGGAGCATCAGTCAAGCTAAAGGAGAGCTTTAGTCACGTTGCCATTTTCCAGCAAATTCATGATTGTATGACAAATTAACACACTGTTTACTGGTTCCCGCTTTTCTTATGGATTTTTACTGCAGAGTCACTTTGTCAGTGCAGGTGGAACTTGCCAAGTATGGTTGTGTACCATTCTTACTAGTTGCTGTTGCTCAAGAAAGGGGTTTTCAGCATTAAAACTTTTGTTGATACTTGTCCTGTATTAATTAATAGATCGTGAAAACAAGAGAAGACTCTGGTGATAATCACTGGTGTCTTCTATACTGTATGTCATAAAACTAACTTGAATTCTCATTCAGTCTTGTTGTGGGGGGTTGTTTTGAAATTTTATTTAAATAATAAAGTTAACCTTAATATACAGACTTCCAGATATGGGTAAAATTCCATAGTCTACACAAAGTTCTTCAGTTTCTAATTATTAGAAGCCTGCACTATATTTATTTTCTTAATTTCTTTATGTATCCAGACTGAGATCTTTCTACTATATTTTAGTAGAATGTCACTTTATTATGTTTCTTTTGCTTATGTAAGTAGTGTTGATCATATCATTACTTTCCATCTTGATGCAGTAAAAGATGTCAGGTAAAGCATATCATAAAAGCTTGACCTGACCTTTGGATGTTGTTTTTCACCTCCTATTAAGTATAATTAAAATCAGTTGTGCATTCATAATACCCAAAGAGTTTGGGACCTGGATTCTTAAGATATTTATTAAGCTCATAACAGCAGCTGCCCCTCTCCTCATAATACAAATTCTCTGAGGGTACAGGCACTAGAGGGGTGGACGTAGGGGGACAATTTTAGTAAGAGAAGTGAACTTTGAATCTGCTTTTTCATGAGTTGGACTTGATTAATTGGCAGCTACTGGGAAGTGCTGCAAGAATCAGTTTTTCAGCCTGTTTGCTCAGGAATATTGCATGTTACTGAAGAATACTTCAATGATTTCAGTTTGTGGTCAGCTAATCAGTGGGGTTAACCTATAGTTCATCCACAGCCCCTTAATGTTTGTTGTGGTTTAAAATCCCATTTCAATCTACTGAAGATTGACAGGTCTACTGATCCTAGATCTGCGCCACACTTATTTTGCTAGTTCTGCTTGGCTTCTGTGTTTGTGTTGGTAGTGTAACAGTGACTGGTGTTAGTTGCTGTACTAAATTTTGTAACACTGTTTCCCTTACAAAGGTATATATATAATCATTGGATCTTGTCACAGCCCAATACAGGGACTTGTATACTAAGTTATAAGTATTATTTCCACTACATTTTCATTATTATTTATTAGTAACAAGTTTCTCAGAAAAGAGTGTACATGAAACTACTAAACTGTTCATGGCATATTTTATCTATAGGTGGTACTGTTGCCTAAAGCATAATGAAGTATATTAGAGACTTCCTGGTGAAACAGATACTGAAGTAGACAGTTTTCACTTAGGAGGATCTTTAGTGATAGGAATGTAATGCCTTCTTAATCTTCTATAGCCCAATTACATTTTTCTTACTAAACTGTTAGTAGGGAATTATTATTTAAAGGCAAGCTTTTGAGTACTTTAGAATTTGTCATATTGTATGAAATGGCCATCGAGGTCTAATAATAACGTTGAAGTATTTCAAAAGGACTTTGGAAAGAAAAAGAGCTTTTTCATATAAAGCATTGTGACTATTAAGACAAGTCATCTGTGTAGTTGTGTCTTCGTGCATGCATTGTATGTCATGAAAGGGCTCAGAATGACATACAAAAGACTGCTGTTTTCTGAGGGAACTGGGATTCACATGGATCATTTCTGCCTTTACTTTAGGAGCTGTGGTCTTTTTTTTTCCTCTACACTTTACAGAAATTGTATGTGAGGGAATGAGAATTGGGGTTTAAGAGGTGATACTTGACTGCACAGGGGCACTAGGGGAAGTGACTATATGATACAGCGTTTGAATGTACTAACCTTTTGGGGAGGGGATGCTGTCAGGAATAAAATGGTTTTACACTAGTGTTGCTCAGTGCTTCTGAGGTTTGTGCATTAACTTTTCTCTAGGTTAGCAAGTACCCACCTAGCACTCGGCAGCTGCTTCTTTCAAAAGAGAGGAAGAAATTGTCCCCTAGAAACCCTTTCAGACTGGCTTGCTCTGTCACTGCAATGGCAAAAGTGTTGTGAACTGTTCAGACTCAGGATTTTGAAAATTTTTAATATTAATATGCTGATACTAAACAAAAGAAACTTAGAGAATGGAAAAGTATGTAAATATCTAGATATGGAGAAAAGCATTACATGGGTTTAGATACCTTGATGCTAATTGCCTCTTTATTTAGCAGTCACATAAAAAGATGGGACTTTTTTTTCCCCCTCATATGAGCCTCTGAGCTGAAGCTGGATGTGATGTGGATGGTGATATAAGTTTCACATCGGTGGCTGGATGCAAGCAGAGGTGCACAAGTATAACCACATTATTGTTTTGTCCTGTTTTCATAATACAGTCCCATTTTCTTCTTCCAGTATGTTAACTGTGCTAACATTTTCTCATTTGTACTCTACGCCCACACCATCTGCATATGACTTTGTTCATCGTTCATCAAGGAATGAAACATTGTAATGGTGAGCATCTGGAGGAGTAGTTTTGGAAAGAAGAAAGTGGAAAATGAGTGCAATGATGAAAAGCAATTCAGAATTGAATATGAAGCTGTATATGATCTATTGTAAATGAGCCTTCGGGTTGTGGGAATTGCCAATGAAGTGGAATAGTTTATTGTTGAACTTGCTGGAAGTAGAAAGCAAGATTCATTTGGTGTTCTTCATACCCTTATCTTGGTCGATGGCAGCTGGCCATTGTGATGCTTGTTACCAAATTCTGGCAGGTGTGTCCTTTGAAGAGTGGCCGAGAACTTTGAATTTGTATAGTTTGAAGAAGAGGATGTTGAGGGGGGGGACCTCATTGCTCTCTACAGCTTCTTGAGAAGGGGATGTGGAGAGGGAAGTACTGAGCTCTTCTCCCTGGGATCCAGAGATAGAACATATGGGAATGGTTCAGTGCTGAGTAAAGAGAGATTCAGACTACATATTAGGAAACTTTTCTTTACTGAGAGGATGGTCAAACACTGCAACAGGCTTCCCATAGAGGTGGTTGATGCCCAAACAAAAGCATGATGCAGCTGTAAGCTCATGACTCGGTGATAGGAAAACCGTAATGAACTAATGAAAGCAGTAAGTAAATGAGGTTTGGAATCATCCAAGACAGTTAACTTTCTGAGCCCAGAATGGCTGTACCAGTTCTGATCAAAAGCCTGCCTAGCTCAATATTTTTTCCTCCAACAAGAAAATCAAAAAGAACAATGGTCAGTGGTTGCTTATGTGGTTATTCTCATATTTTCTGAGAGCAGTGTGAACAGTTAGTAACCTCCTCAGATTGCTCTGCTAGCATTCAGAAATTGAGGCATGTGGACTTCCTTGGCCAGAGGTGTTAACTGTGCTTAAGAATGTTCTAGTGACTTTCTTGTGAGCTGGATAACTAGTAATGAGAATGAACTTGTGGTCACTGTAACTGGATTAGATGTCTGTTACTTACAGTAATGTAAAATTTGCATTTCTCCTGTCAGAGAACATCACTTCTGTGCCATAGGTGACAATATTTGATAAATGCTGGTAAAATAATGGCTATAGGGATTACTTTCATGCTCAGTTTTGATGGTGTTTCGATCCACCCCCCACCCCAGTTTACTTGTTCTTGCACAGTCTTCACTTTTGTTTCAGAGAGCTATGTATCTACAGGGTTTGTTAAGTTGGCAAAGAACAGACAGCCTCTCCTCGGGTGGCATGTATGTTTGCATCCTGATTCGTCCACTTTGCTGATGGTAATCTATGAATATCTATTGCAGTGTACCTGTGAACATTCTGTACAAACAGATAAGGCATTAGTTTGTTTGGTTGGTTGGTTTTTAGCATTGTATAATGCATCATTTTAATGATTACATGAGCAAGTTAAAAGTATTTATAAGAAGCAAAAGCTATGAAAGGAAATCATATGTCATTTTAGTGACTTTTTACCTTTTATTACCTTTGGTAATTTTCATAATTTCAAAAATGTATTTTTAATCTTGTTCAAGTAAAACATTGCAAGTATGGGGGAGTAACTTTTTAATTATTTTTAGTATATTTCTATTTGTAATTTGACAGTTACAGTAGGCTTAGCAGTAGTGCCAGTGTTACTTAATTTTCAGAGTAATACCTTCTGTTTTAGCAGGTGAGGAAATACTTCAAATCGCCAGGCGATTTCAGAACAATAAAAACTCATTCTTGGGTTTGACTTAAAAGGATAATTGCACCCCTGACTTTGTTCAAGGCAGCAAACCAAAAAAAAAAATTTTTTTTTTTTTTTTTTTTTTTTTTTTGGGAGGTGTGACTTTGGGAAACCCACCCATATAAGAAAAA
>JANIJG010005006.1:0-13401 GCA_024611175.1 Megaceryle torquata | reverse complement strand
TTCCCCTCTAGTTTTTCTTCCTTGTCTTCTACCTAAATTCTAAGGAGGTTTTTTTAGACTAGGATCATATTGGTATATGTAAATGCAATAAGTAACAGACTAAGTCCTCATTATTCTAATACCCTAATTATAATAACAGATGAAAATCAAAGCAACCAACGCTATTTTATGGATCTTTGTACAAATCTTTGCCTAATTAGTCTTTCTCTTGGAAAACTGCTACCTCTAAAAATTTGTCTTCCTATCTGCCAATGACCTTCTACACATCCACCTTATTTTCAGGGGTTTTCCATTCTTAGCTTACAGTTTTACTTCCTTCCAAATATTGGTCCAGCTAAACCATCTCAAGCTTTCTGAACAATGGTTTTCCTTACCTTTGAATCACAAACGTGGTAATCTTAAATAAGTTCAGCATAAGCAAATTTAGTTTTAAGAAATTAAAATGTGCACTCTGCTTTATTGGACACTGCTGCCCAGAAGTCAAAGCCACGATATATATTCTTATTTGTAACCATGGATTATCCTAAATTACTACAGATTTCTGTAGTGACGTGAAGAAGAACAACCTAGACCAAAATGAGATAGATAAGCTTCTAGGGTCCTTTAGATAATTTCATGGCAGAATTCAAATCAATTTTGATAGTCAGTTAAGCTTGGTGGCCAGTTTTGATGTAACTCCTGGAAAATTCTCACTGGATTTTTAATACAACTGTTGATGAGCTCTAGAGAAAATAGAGTTTGTCGGCTGGACCTCCCATTAAACTCTGGGGAATTAATTCAACTGATATGAAGCTAAAATACAGAGTCAATGTGAAAACAGTACGGTAAGTATGCAACTAACTAGCACTTCAGAACATGAGTGATTTTGTTTTCTGTATGTTTCTGTCTACAATATTTCTGCCCGGATATAAGTCTCTAGTTGGCTGGTTTAGCTGATGGGAAGCTACAAGTTTTATAATTTATTAAACAATAACTTTGTATAGAAAGTCACTAGCTGATACATAGCAACCCACAAAATATGCTGATATATTTTGTATAATTAAAAAACAAAACAAAACAAAACCAAACCAAAAACAAACAAACAAACAAACAAAAAACAACAAGGGGGAGGATAGTTACCATCTAGGTTACAGCTTCACTGTTTGTTCTATTTGTTGAAGTCCATACATTATGATCTGCAACCTTAGTTTTTTAAGAAGCTGCTCACTGGAATTTTATTTTAAAAGCATATTCCGAGGAACTGCTCTGTAGACATGTGCTTCAGTGTGCATTTAACATTTCAGCTGAAATCTGAGAGGAGATGATCATGCATTATCTAACAAGCTACGTGATCAAAATACAATAATTAATACATAATATGACTTGTAAAACATAAATTAAAATGAACCGGAGGGAGGAACTTGCCAACCTTTAAACAAGGCTAACCTATTTATATAACAAATGCCTGCAATATTTCTTGTGAGTCATTCCTTCCATTCAGCCTGAGAATACATAATAACCTCTGTTGTTCTGTCACTGAGGTCATTAGCTCCATGTTAATGTGTTCCACTTTATATGCAATCTGGTTTCAGACAGAAGGAGCAAATTTCCACAAGTTTTTGAGTTTGCTGTTATCAACAGCACATCATCCAGGTGCTGCATGCATATTCTTGCAGAGGCTGCAGTTAGTGTTGCCAATTCACCAGCAGTAGGAAGAGTTTCTATAGGACAGAGTGGGAATGTTGAAGAAAGATATGATAGGTGACAACTCAAGAACCATGTGGTATAACTAATTGTTGGGATGGAGCATGCTATTGGTGGGTAGAGTTTGAAAGAAATGGTTTAATTTATTACTCAGAAAAAATACACACATATACGCATACATATATATATATGTATTTACAGAAAGTATATTCATAAATAAAAACATTATAAGGCCTACAGTTTCAAGTATGGAATGCAAACATTGTTGCATTGTAAAAAAACAGCTAGTGGCTTTCTACAAGAGTGACTACATCAGCAGACAAGGGAAGTGCAATGGATGTCATCTATCGAGACTTCTGCAAGGCCTTTGACATGGTCCCCCACATCTTCCTCGACAAGTTGGAGACATATAGATTGTGCTTACTGCAGGGGATTGATCTAGATGACCTTTAGAGGTCCTTTACAACCTAAGGCATTCTATGATTCTATACCAGTCATTTCTGAATGGAGATTATTTGGCTAGTTGAATGATAAATCTGCAGTTAAAATGGTGATTGATATTTCCTACTCTTATGCTGACTCATCACTTTTCCTCCATTTATAGAAATCTTCATAAAATGGTGCAAAAATTTCACATCAAACTGAGCTCTTTTCATTGTTGACTTAATTTAGCTAAAATCATAATCATGCCACTGAAGTAAAAAACAGAGTAATGGAAAGAAGCTGGGGTTTTTTTTAAGATTTTGATCATTAAACTACTTTTTGCAAGAATTAGATGATTACATGCTTGAGTTTGTTTTATCTTGACGAAACATTTCAGGACCCAAGTTGTAGAAATTGAGCGCCCCTAAATCATGGAACTAAAAAAGAATCCATCATATAGGAGAAAATATGTTGAAATAACCTCTCTTCAAGTAGCAATTAACCTGAATCCTAGTAGCAATTATTTTCTCCAACACACAGAAACACAGAATAGGATAGGAAGGCTCTACAGAGGGACCTGGACAGGCTGGTACAGTGGGCTGAGGCCAATTGTATAAGCTTCAACAAGGCCAAGTGCCAGGTCCTGTACTTGGGCCACAATTACTCTGTGCAACTCTACAGGCTTAGGTACAAGCGGCTGGAAAGCTGCCCAGCAAAAAGGGACCTGGGATTACAGATCAACAACCAGCTAAATATGAGCCAGCACTGTGCCTACGTGTCCAAGAAGACCAATGGCATCCTGGCTTATATCAGAAATAGTGTGGTCAGCATGACTAGGGAAGTGATCATCCCCTGTACTTTTCATTGGTGAGGCCACACCTCCAATACTGTGTTCAGTTTTGGACCTCTCACTACAAGAGGGATATTGAGGTGCTGGACCAAGTCCAGAGAAGGTCAGTGAAGCTAGTGAAAGGTCTAGAGCACGAGTCTTATGAGGAGTGACTAAGGGAACTGGGGTTGTTTAGCGTGGAGAAAAGGAGGCTGAGGGGAGACCTTATTGCTCTCTACAACTACCTGAAAAGAGGTTATAGGGACGTCAGTACCGGTCTCTTCTCAAAAGTATCAAGTGATAGGACAAGAGGAAATTACATCAAGATGCTCTAGGAGAGGTTTAAATTGGACATTAGGAAAAATTTCTTCACTGAAATGGTTATCAAGCACTGGAACACTCTGCCCAGGGAAGTGGTTGAGTCACCATCCCTGGAGATATTTATTCTATCTATTATATAGAATCATAGAATCTTATAGGTTGAAAAGACTTTCAAGGTCATTGAGTCCAACCATTGCCAAGTCCACTGTTAAAACATGTCCCTGTGTGCCACATCTACATTTCTTATAAATACCTCCAGGGATGGTTACTTAACCACTTCCCTGGACAATCTGTGCAAAAGCTTGACAATTGCAAAAGGGTAGCAAATCAGTTACTTGTTTGCATCATAATCACTCTTTGGAAACCCTGGTAATGTTAATAAAATATTATTGTCTGCATTTAACATTCAGTGTTAAGTTTATTAGATTAAAAAGACATAGCTGCTTATGACATGGTCTTTGGATGTTCTTTTTTAAATGTCACCTGCTAGAGGATTCTGATAATGTTACCCATTCTCAGGAGGCCCGCTTTCTATAGAGAATTCAGGTGAAATCAACCATGCTACCCAAACTGATAAAAAACTCTATTAGAATCCAGATGATGTAATTTAATATACAAGTCTAGTATGAAATTTTCTTTGTATTGCAATCTTCTACTTCTCTTAATTGCCAATCTAACTTACAGCACACACTGAATGCACACAAAGTGACATGCTCTAAGTGCTTATTTTCATATTTCATATATTGAAGCACGTGAAATGTGATATTACAGTGCTCTCTGTCATCTCAAATGAAGTCATCTGAGAACAGTAGATCAGGAGTGAATAATTACAAAACTCCCTGTAAATCTGTTGAAGGTGTTAGTAGTGCCAAAGATCTGATTTTCCATTCTCATCCGTTTAATTTGTATGCTTAAGGAAAACTATTTAGTGAGAGGCTGAAGTGCATTTGGTGGATCAATACTCCATTGATGTTGATATTTGTCAGCATTTTCTTTAGCTGATGATTTATAGGGTGCCAGAAGCATTTATAGAATACTTAACTCTTTGTCATGCCTCAATTTGCTCTGAGCAGAAAATGCTTATTCTTATTACACTGTATTTTTAACAAAATAAAAGACATGCCACATTAGATAGTTTATAAATGTGTTTGAAAGAGAGTTACAGTACCACTAGGAGTTATTAGGTTGATGTTACTTGGTCTAAAATCTTGTTAAACTTGTTTAATAACTTAAAGGAATCACTTTTTTTTAGGAAATGCAACACTAATTGTAAGAGATCAATTAATTCCCATCTTCGATTCTGGACTCTTTTTTTCTAACATAAAAGTAACTGAAAATATGGTATCTTTGAAGTTGAATAGCTGTTGCTGATGAAATTAAATCTGAGTTCTTGATAAGTTTTTCCCATGATCTGTTGAGAGGAAGACCTGGAAAAAGGAAGTTTTCTCCTTCTGTGATAAAAATATATATTGCAACCTTTTTAAAACAGAAATGCCATTTGCAACTCATAAGTGATAAAACGGGGTAAAATACCTGACTGAAAATAATGTCTATCTCTTACATAATAATTTTTTATCTAAAGCTTAATAAGAGCTACTGCCTTTTTCAGGTATTGTGAATATAACATGCATAAAGATAAAGCATATTCATCAAGTCAGGGCTATGGCAGATTCAGCTGCAGGCTCCTGAATGGTGGCACAAAGTCTATCTGGAAGCCAGTCCCTGGTGGTGTAACCTCTAGGGTCGATACTGGAGCCTTTACTGTTTAACATTTTCATTAATGACCTGGATGATGGGACAGAATGCACACTGTGCATGTTTGCAGATTATATAAAATTAAGTAGCCAATATATCAAATGGCTGAATGTGCTTCTGCTCCTGTCTGGACCACTGTGTCCAGGTCTGGCCTTTCCAGATCAAGAAAAGAACATACTGGAGCAATTCCAGCAAAGGGCCATGAAGATGATTAAGGAACTGCAGGTGAGGCTGAGAGAGTTGGGAGTGCTCAGCCTGAGAAAGAAAAGATTCAGGGGGGATCTTATCAATGTGTACAATACCTGAGGGGAGGAATAAAGAAAACAGAAATAGACTCTTATCAGTAGTGGACACTGATAAGGACAAGAAGCAACAGCCACAAATTTAAATACAAGAAATTCCATTTAAACGTGGGAAAAAAAAATATTAAGGGTGATTGAACACTCAGACATTCTGTCCAGAGAGACTGTGAAGCCTCTATCCTTGGAGCTACTAAAATCCCAACTGGGCACAGTTCTGAGCAACCTGCTTTAGGACACCCTACTTTAGCAGTAAGGTTGGATCAAATGATCTTCGGAGATCCCTTCCAACATCAAGTCTGTGAACCCCAGCCCTCTGACGTCTGCCCTGAGTACACGACTACAAATAGCAAGCTTATTTTCCTATTTTGCTACTTTACTGATGAAATGTTCTTCCTCAGTGAACATACACTAGTGTAAAACTGAAGTAATGCAGTGATAAAGTGATAAAGTATATGGCAAAGGTATGTTCCAAATACCATGGAAGATTATTTTAAACTCAAAAGAGATTTGTTTGCTGCTAAGGTAGTAAAAAGAGGCCAGCTGTTACAGAGCTTGTGGTATACTAATTAAACAAATAGCCACAGAAATATCAATATTATCTAAAATAATTTGTTTTACAAGGGTTTAGACATGTTTTATGGTAAAACAAACTATGTTTTTTTCATGGATTAGTATAATATATTTCTAAGTGAAATCAATATTGTGCTTTTATTAAGAATATCATTGTCCTTCCCAGCAGAGAAACAAAAAGTATCATAAGAAAGGAACTGTAGAATTGAAAAGAAATTGATAGCTAGTGTTAAAACATATCACTATGGACAATAGAATTAATTCTTACTTCATTAAGCCATCTCAGGCTTAATTTACAGATGACAATACTTGCATCTATAAGAAGGGTTTGGTGAGACCTCTGAAACAAGCATACCCCAATGAAGAGAGTGGGACACACATGAGAAGGCTGTTTTCAATCAATTTAAAAGAGAATCAATACCTTTATTACTGACAACCAAGCATGTAGGGGTTTGTAGAAGTGCTATCTCAAAGGGCAGGATGTTCAGGCTGATCTAAAAGAATGATTACGAAAGACAGGGAAGCTTTTGTGATCATTCCCACTCTCTCTGCTGTGCAAGCCTGCAGCTTAACAAAGGTTCAGTTGTTAATATGGAAACAAAAATGAAGAGGGATGATAAAAAGCATTCTGAACACTGTAAGGAAAAATTGGAAAGAAAAGGGGAAACAAATTCCTTCCCAAAATACTTATCTTGAAATAAGTATGAAATGAAAGGACTTGGTCAGTGAAATTGAAAATTACAGATGAGAACATCACACTGCTTTTCAGTTGTACTTGGAAAAGCTGAAGAGTTAGGTAGGAGAAAATCTGTTTAGGATAAATATCATTAGAAGAGCATTGACATAAAATGAGAAAAATAGATCAATAGAAAATTCAGTGTTTACCATCAAGAATTAACTCAGGAAACCTATGCATATGAATAGAAGCTGTAGTTTATTAGAGATGTCTCATTTTTGAGATAACAAATAAACATGTGGCAAAGAACATAAAGACTTAGAAGTTGAGCACCATTTGACACTCAGTCTAATGTTTACTTTCTCTTTTTAACCATTCACCAAGACCTGGTGCCTAACACTTTGATTTCTGTTCCTCCAAAACAACTAGTCCCTCCAAAGAACCATAATTCCCTGACAAACTGTTTCTCCCTAAAAGCCACTTACAGTAAACTCCCTACAGTAGGTAATGAAAAAGGAAGGTTGTGATTGACTGCAGCCAATCCCCTCTTCTTTGTGAAATGAGATTCTGAAACAGGTCCTCTCCTTTTTTTCAGTCCACTAAAAGAAGGTGAGAAAGCTGTGGTTATTGCTATCATATCTGCCCTGGTATCTAGCTTAAAATCCTACCCCTTAAAGAAAAAGGAAAATAAGAAGTGAAAAATCTTCCTGCCCCACAGTTGTAAAAGAAGTCTATACAACTAACTGCATTGAGAAAGTGGTGTCTCCTGATATTCCAAATGCTAAATTCGAGTTTTGACTATCCAGAATCACTAGCACACATCAAAATCTTTACCTTCATACTCCTATAGGAAGTCCAAAGGACTGTCATGTCCAAAGACCATAAAGGGATGGTTCTTTTACACTAGTCTAGCAAGAACAGTTCATGGTCCCTCCATGCAACTCTCTGGATCATCTCTGGGGTGTTCACTCTTCTTCAACTGGTTCAGTGTTTTTAGCACTGTGAAATAAGATCTTCATGACTGCTTAGGATCTTCTGTAAATTTCTCTCTACTCTGTCCTGTAGACTCATTCACAGAGCATACCACCCATAGATGCACAGAGACCCTGGTTCTGTGAAAATGCTAAATTAGAAATGAGAGCTTTAGGCTTGAGTGTCATGACCATTTGTTTCTCCTTACAATTCAGAAAACAGTAATTATCTGAAAAAAAAAAAAACAAAAAACTACAAAACCTAAAATCTCCAAAACAAACCACCAAAACCAACCAATCAAAAAAAAAAAAAAAAAAAGAACCCCAAAACCCAACAAGAACATAACAAAGGTGTCTGAGAAATCATCAACCTCTCCTACTCATACTCACAACTCAAAATTTTGACTTTGTATTTACTATTTCAGATATAGTTATGTGATCTTAGTCACGGGTTAGATGTCCACATTACACATACAAAGAACAAGGCTTTAAGCCTTTAAATGTTATATGCAATATAAACATCATCACAGCTTATGATAAACTCTCCTCTGACCCTATTCTAGAAATCCTGCTCTGTCAGGCAAACAGTTTATGTTTATATATGCACACTTATTTTGAATACTGACAATACAGCACAACAGAAAGATATGTCAGTATTTTTTTTTTAATGTGTGTTCAGCCACTGAAATGGATAGTTTTATGGTGGTGTACCATACAAGTGTCTTTCATATCTGGTGAAACCTAACTAGTTTTAGAGCTCTATGACTGAGTCACACTTTCAAGTTAATAAATGCTCACTTATTGTGAAAGTTTGATTGTCAATGCATGAACATACAGTTCAGTGAGCTACTAAGTTTTCTCAGTGTATGTAAATATTTGGGCTAAAAAAAAAAAAAAATAATTTTTTTTTTAAAACCCATAAAACTAAACAAAATGAAATACTACCACAAATACCCTAGTAAATGTATTTCCTATGCATCTTTAAACCAACAAGAGTGACAGGAGCAATAATGAGAGTGATTCTGGAAAAGGCATCTCCACAGGAGTGAAGTGCATTCTTTGTTGTCTGCACTCCCAGTCAGAAAGCAGGATTTGCATGAGCTCAGACGAGGTTGCTACATCATTCAGGAGAGTCATACCACTGACTGCCACTCTGTGCTCCTCCACAGCTTTATGTCATTCATTTGCTGGTTGGTGCCACCAGCCCTCTCTCACTTCCTGACCTCACAGCTGGCCAATGTAATTTGTTATCTACCAACAAACAATTTTGTGCACCTGGGATCCCAGGGTAATGGTACAAGTATACCAGAAGGATTCAGAGGAGTAGACTGGGAGACAAATCTAACTTTCAGTGGTAAACCCCACCTTTGTCATCATCTTTGTCATGGCCATTGTGCTGAGGATTGTTGTATAACCTGGCAGAGGTCTTTCAAGTGTTTGTGGATGACCACCACTGTTTGAACAGGAGAGCTCTGGAAGAGGGTAATTGTTCAGTGCTAAATGCCTTTGCTGTAGTATGTGTTGTTCCACCTGCCTGATGTTTTGTAACAACATTAAATATTTCATATTTCTCAGCTACACTAATCTGTTCTTCCAGAAGCAGCCTCATAAATGACATTTGCCATGGAAGAGTCTATAGACCAGTTGTTAGCATGGAGATTTGCACAGATTATCAAAATTATGTTTATTAATAAAGAACTGTGTATCATAATTTATTTTTTTTTAACCAAATATATTGGAAACTCATACTGAGATTTTCTAGTATGTTCATGCTGAACACATTGGATACAATTTTGCTCCACCAGTAGAGATTTTGCAAGTTGCCTTGCATAATGAGAGCATCACTTGGAGAAAGATGCTGAAGTTGGTTCTACACTGAGATGTTGAATTGCATTTGTTTGGTTTGTAAATTCAGTTAGCTCACTGATTAGAATGTGTGGTTTAATTTAAAGACATACGGCTGGATGGAGTGGTCCTCTTCAGTGTTTTGTGTTGTATATAACAGAATAAAGTCATGTTTCTTTGAAGTGCACCTAAGGACAAATTTTGGGTATAATGATATACTTTTGGGCAGTCAGGTATTTAACTTACGAACTGTGTTGTCAGAGAAGACGTTTGATGGTGGGAATATTTATGAACAGATTATACAACCCTCTCTGGCACCACTGCTCACACAGTCCATGTATATGAGGCACAACCGCTTTATTTAAGTGAATGGATTTAGATCATCATAAAAATGGTGTAAATAGGGGAAAAATTAGACCCACCAAATGTAAATGCTCCCTTCAATATCAGATTTTAAGATATTATTAACCTTCAATTTTAAGTGAGACTCTACTCTTTCAAACTGAATGCCATTATAGACATAGCCATAATTCTCAGAAGACACTATCATATCTACTAATATTCATGCAACTTAATGAAACCCCATGAATAAAATATCCACTTTCACTACCTCACCTCGAATTTGTATTTCACTTAACACCATGTTAATAATACTATTCTGTTGGATTCTTTCTACTTTGAGTTGCTAAGTTGCAAGTAATAATTCTCCCTGACACAAGTCCTCTAGGGTTTTTGCATCCTGTGAATATTATTTTTCTTCATACATCTAAATTGATCCAGAACTAAAACAAAATGTACTTCTGCTAGTTCTTACCACCCCTAAAACATTTGTTTATTCATAGGATCACAGGATGTCAGGGATTGGAAGGGACCCTGGAGATCTTCGAGTCTTGAAAATCTCCAGAGAAGGAGACTCCACAACCTCTCTGGGGATCCTGTTCCAGCTTTGTGACACTTACAGTAAAGAAGTTCCTCCTCATGTTGAGGTGGAACTTCCTGTGCTCCAGCTTACATCCATTCCCTCTAGAGTAGATCCTTGTCCCTCTTGAGCTGGGGAGCCCAGAACTGGATGCAATATTCCAGGTGAAGTCTCACTAGGGCAGAGGGGGAGCAGAACCTCCCTCAATCTGCTGGACACACTTCTCCTAATGCACCCTAGGATGCTATTGGCCTTCCTCGCCATAAGGGAACATTGCTGTCCCATGGATAACTTGTTGTCCACCAGGACTCCCAGGTCCTTCTCCATGGGGCTGCTCTCCATATTGAGGATGTTTTATTTTGGGTCACATCAAAATCACAGGATTGAAGTTGCCATGAGTTGCATTTTTATCAGCATAAGCAAGAGGTTTTTGCCTCATAGACTGATTATTTCAGCTCAAGTTGTGACAGATCTGAAGGGAATGATTGCACATATATTAGGCAAAAAAAAAAAAAATTTATTTTAGAGAGAACCTGCAATGTAGTCTTCATGTGGATTTTTTGGATTTTGCTTTTAATCCCTGTACATGACAGTAATTCATTATTCTGTTACTGTGAATTTGCTGAGCTGAGAATGTATGTGGATTTCATGTAATCATCCAGCCATTTGAGTGATCTTGTAATTATTTTCTGATGTCCTAGGAAGAAAAACAAGGAATTACAGATTTGGAGCAAATGCATGTGGCTTCCTTATTTGATATTTTAAGCTGTTTAGTTTTGTGAATCTAGGGAGTTTTCAGAGCTTAAAATAAAGAGAAGGAAGCAAACATTCTGTTTGGTGATGATTCAAAAGTCCATGACAAAAAATTATGTTCGAACAGGAACTCTGCCATTTGCAAAGGTGACTTGAAACACAAAATAAAAAATAGCTTTACAGTAATGTTACAACCTCTTTATACTACATTAGCATTGCAAATATATACAGACAGAATCACATTTTCTATTTTTTGCCATATTCTTCTTTCTGATGCATACACTTAATTCCACAGAATTTCCTTCAATTAAAGCCCAAAGTCACAGAGAAGAGGTAAAATCTATAGGTCAAAGAACAGAAAATTCTAGTGGTAGTAGCAGCAGCAGTAGAATTAGTAGTAATAGTGTTGTTATTCCAAAAATTAAAGAAAAACCTGTAGGTCTTGTCTTTAGCTTCAGGTTCTTCACATCCCTCAGGTACTGGGAGAGTATGAAATTCTTAGAACTAAGATTTCTGATATTATTTCTACCTTTTATTGGAAATTCCTATAGATGGGCATATTCTGACTCTTCAAGCAATCTGTTCACAAAGTATTCTTTATCAGTATGTCAAAGCCAAAGTGTTAAACTCACTAATAGAGATGTTAAAGTCAATATTATGTCTGTGTCCTATTTTCAGAAGTCATATAGTTCCTAGAACATATACCCAACCAATGTACAACAACAGTCAACATTAGTACCCCACTCAAAGTCACAGTGGTTAGATCTATAAATTCTCAGAAAAGCCCAAAACGACCAAAAGAAACAGAACCAAAAACAAACAAAACCAAAACCCAACTCTAAAACTTCAAAAGCTCTTCTTGTGCTATACTGCTGGAGATGCAATCTCTTTCTTGAAGCTGCAAGCTCTCTCGTGTATGTCCTTTCTTATTTCATTGCCTGACTTGATATATACATTTTAGGATTTCTCTAGATCAAATCAAAATAAGTGAGAAGTGAAACTATGGATTGTGTGATGGATTGGTTTTGGTTTTGGGTAGTGCAAGAACAATATAAATATATATTGGGATTGAAAAATTAGTTTTAACCATAAATTTTTATAGTCAGACAAATATAATTGACCAGACAGCCCTTCCATGAAAAGAATTGAAGATGTTAATATTTCTAAAATAATTAAAAATACTGAGAACATTATAAAGATCCTTAGTGCAAATTCAACCAAGAAAACTACAATTTCTACCAGCAGTGACCTACAGTGAGTTGTACAACCACAAACATTGAAGATGACTTGTACCTATTTAAGGTTTCAATACAACATATACATATCAGAAATAATTTCTGGAAAGGAGTGTGGAGTATAATAGAAATATGACTACCAAAGTATTCATCCTATGGTATGCACCTAGTATGGGCAAGCCCTCACAAGAGGTTAGGGTTTTGTAAAGCCATAGCCATCTGAACACAGCTTTAGAGTAGGAAATGCTTGTAGTTACCAGTTCCATTTATAATACAGAGATCAGTTTAGCAATTTTCCATCTAGTCTGTATTTTGCCATGGTTAAAAGAAAGACACACAAAGCAATGTAAACTGCCGGTGCGGTCAGGCAGAATACTAAAGGATCAATATTATCCTTTCCTACTCTTAATGGCAGGTTTACAAGTAATTTTTTTGAAAACCAGAGTTAAATTGCACTACTTAAAGTGCATTTTACTTTGACAAGTGACTATGAAAATGCTACCTTGGAGCTTTACCTCTTAATGATTCCTGGATCAAATGTACAGTTTTCAAATTAGGCATCAAGTTAAATCTGAACAATTCATCAAGTCATGGCATATGCTTTGTATTCCTTTAAGATGTACACTCATTGGTGCTCATGAAACTTTTCAGAATTAATAAAAAGGAATACCAAAATTACTTCCAAAGATGTTATACAAAAAGAAGATTTCTTCTTAATATATATTTTCTGTATAGGCCTGAATGGCTAATGTATTCAGAGAGAAATCAAATCCTGCATAAATATTAATTTTTAAAAATATATTTATTTTCAGGTAAATTGTTATTTTATGCTAAATCTCCTAAGTAGAAAATTGTACTGTTTGCAGGTTTCTGTGTCTTAGAGATCCTAGAGTGTCAGATCAGAAAAAACCTATACAAAATATGAGAAAAAATTATGAGAAGCACATGGTGACATGGGTGCATAAAAACTGAAGGATGCAAACAATAAAATCTAGTGCAAGACTCCATCAAAAGTATTACATCCTGTCTTGGTTTGAGTGAGAACAGAACTAATTCTTTTCAGTGATTTTACTTTTCAGTTCAGTACTTCTAACTAACAGAACTTTCTGAAGTTAGCAG
>JANIJG010005005.1:0-15690 GCA_024611175.1 Megaceryle torquata | reverse complement strand
TTCCTTCCTTCCTTCCTCCCTTCCTTCCTTCCTTCCTTCCTTCCTTCCTCCCTCCCTTTTCCTTCCTTCCTTCCTTCCTTTTCCTTCCTTCCTCCCTCCCTTCCTCCCTCCCTCCCTCCTCCTGATGCAGTCTGGCCCCATGGGGATGAGACAGGGAGGACATGTGGCTTCTGCTCAGCCTGCAGCCAGGTCCAGGGGCCAGCACTGGGAGCAGTGAGTCCTGCTGCCCTGGAGCCTCTCCTGGGCACGTGCCCGCCATTTCCTCCCCAGGCATCCCTGCCAGGGCCCAGAAGACCCCACAGATCTGCCCTTCCCTGCTGCAGGCAGCCAGGGACACCCTGTCCTCAGGCAGGTCCAGGTGAGCCAGGTTTCTCCTGGCTACTGAAAATGGTCTCCTGCCCATGAAGGAGGAGGTCTGGGGGTGTCTGCAAGCCCAAGAAGACACGAGGTAGGGGCATAGTGACTGTAGGGATGTCCCCTGGCCCTTTTACTTGGGGAGAAAAAAAAGAAACTGTTAGCAAATCTTGCTGGCAGGAACCCTCCAGCAGGCAGGGCTGTGCCCACGCTGCCTGCACCGGCGCGTCCTGCGGCTGCCCCCAGGCAGCTGGGGCCAGGGGGAGTGTTGGTGTCCCACAGATGGGGACCCGCAGGGCAGAGCTCAGTCACAGCAGTGACAGCCCAACACAAGCTGGACGTTCCAGCGCGAGCTCCCCGACCCGTGATGCGAGGTACAGCCTCCAGACAGCTCCTTACTGGAGAGGATGGAGCCGTGGCAGAGGGACTGGTGCTGGCCAGGCGCTGCCAAACCCTCTGCGGGCCCCACGCGTCACCCTGTCTGCCAGGAGGGTGTCATAAGTGACATGAGTTTGTTCTGCCTCAGCCCCGGGCTCCTCCCCACCATGCTGCTGTCCTGGCAGACCCCCGGCTCAGGTGGCAGTGGCACAGCTGGGCAACCTGGGAAGGCCTCCAGTAAAGGGAACAACAGAGACAGAAACCTGGCCAGACCGTGCCAAGAGCACGCACCAGCTGCGTGGGACAACTTTTCCCCTTGTGCCTTTGCACACAGGGTACAATATTGATCTGTATTTACTGGTTGGGGTCCCTAGAAGAGACGTGATGGGCTCTGAGCACCCTGCTCTAGCTGCAGATGTCCCTGCTCAGTGCAGGGGAGTTGGATCAGATGAGCTTTGGAGGTCCCTTCCCACCCAATCCAGTCTGGGATTCCCTGTGAAGGAAGCCACAGGGTGAAGGGAAGCTCTGGGTGTGTTGTGCCACAAGCAGTGCTGGGCTTGGTGGGGAAGGACTGTGCGTGGTGGGTGCGGTGGGTGTGGGCAGGCTCTGCCTGTGGTAAGGACATTCCCATCTGCAGGGGCTTGCCTGGTGGTGTGCATTGCTCTGTTTCTACAAGGGCATCAAGTGATTCTCAAACCACGATGGCTTTTTCCATTTCCAGTGAAGATGAACAGCTCCTACTCTTCCCAGTGCTGGTCAAACTGGGAAAGGAACAGACTTTTTTGTCCTATTGGCTAAATAAAGACACACAGACATCACCTCAGCCCTCAGAGTTTTGTAGACCCTAAACTGAAAATATTTTATATTGTTTTGATTTTGGTTTGGGCGTTTAAAATGCACCTTCCTTTTGCCTTCTGCTGTATTTAGGGTCAGCTGAAATGGAAGAGCCATTTTTAAGTAGCTTGTGTTGAAATGGCTCCAGTGTGGTACTCCTGGCATGAGAACACATCCAGTTCTTTGGGATGCTTCCAAAATCTTCATTAGATCTTAAAATCTTCCAAAAGGTGCATTAGTCCCCAGGCTGAAACACCCTGCAGGGGAGATTTGGTCCCACAAGCAGATCAGCCATCCCTCTGTGCCAGGAGCCAGGCTGGGGTCTGGCTTCAGCATCCTGTCCCCTGAGAGGGATGTGCCCTGGCAGAAGATAAAAACCAAATAATCTAATGATATCATCATTCAATATTTCATATTGATGTTTTAGGAAGATAATAACTTGGGCTTGTGAGAGACGTCCCAGTTCTGATTCTCACCCATGGCCATGGGGCAGGTCCATGCCAGGCTTGTGCCACAGGGATGGGTGAGCCCATCACCCTGGTAGCATCCCTGGTGTTGCAATAGGGCTGCTGCCCCAAGGAGGACATCTCGGTGGCCACGGCAGCTGGAGGGACTCAGGTGATCCCAGTGGTGGGGTCTGTGGGGGCAGCTTCAGACCCACAGCTTTCTGTGCTCTGCACCACCCAGGACACCTGGATCTGTCAGCTCTCCTCCTCCTTCTCTGTCCAAAATCCTAAGGGGGATTTTCTAGCCCAGCCATTTTTGACATTTTCCTCTGATGAGCAGGCTGTTGCACTGCTGCCAACTCCCAGAAAGACATAAATCTTCCCAGATGTTCTAAAATAATGAAATTAGAGGGAAAAAAAAATCCCCAAACCAAAACCCAGCAGCTTTTGTAAGCCATACTTTTAGGTCCTCAGCCTTCATCACACCCATCACCTCAGCTTCCCCCTGCAACACCGACCTTTAGTAGAAGCCCAGTCTTATGAAACCAAAGGAGCTGTGAAAACTTAAATATTGCAAAACTTTATTTGGTCAGGAGGAAAGGCAAAACTGTTGGGGCTGCAAGGCTGGGAGCAGCTCATCTGGCAAGATTCAACACTGACAGAAATGTCCTGGTTGCTTTGTGTCCTGCAGATCGGCTGTGCCGGCGGGGTTGGATGGGGGAGTACAGCTCCTAGTGTGGCTGTACCATGTCCTGGGGACAGCAGCAGCTCAAAGCCTCTCACCCATGCTGCCTTGGGTCCCTTCTCTACTCCCTGTGGCTTTTCCAGGGTTTTCCAACATTTTCCCAGGGCTGTGAGCTGCCTTTCCTCCTTCTGCCTCCCAGTGGGCTCAGTGGCTCTCCCTGTTCCCAGGGTGTTTGCATGACAGGCTTGGGATGCAGGACAGGATCTGCTCT
This sequence comes from Megaceryle torquata, assembly GCA_024611175.1. NCBI lineage: Eukaryota > Metazoa > Chordata > Aves > Coraciiformes > Cerylidae > Megaceryle > Megaceryle torquata. The sequence continues at coordinate 12,722 of JANIJG010005005.1, read as the reverse complement.
CCCATGTCCCCTGCCCAGATCTCCAGTGCCCCAGGCCCCTCCTGCCCCTCACAAACTAAACGGGCACCCTGCTCCCACTGCTGCAAGCCTGGGGGCTGTGCTGGTATAAGGCATCCTCTTGCAGGGTGCTGCCTGCAGGGCCAGGGCAGCTTTTGCCATCCCTCCAGCTGCTAGCCCAGCTGCAGGGCAGACGGAGGCTTTCCGTGTCCCCGATGTGTGCCAGTGTCAGGCTGTGACAGCCATGCTGGCCTGGCCACATGCATGGCAGTGCAGACTAGTGCTGCAGCTGGAGAGCTGCTGGGCTGCTCCAGCACGGCCCATCAGCCTGCTGACAAACACTCCAAGCTGGCAGGTGGCCAGGAGGGACACCGGCACTGACACTAATGTGCCAGCGTTCAGTGGCACTGCTCTGGGAGGATGCTCAAGGATTCAGACACTGCCGAGAAACCCCCTGCAGTCCAAGGTACCTCCCCTGGCCTTTACTGCAGGAGCCTGGGAGAAACAGGCTGGGTATAAAATTAATCAGAACTTTCGTTGCTGGGAATTTATTTTTATATGCAATGGAAAATCCAACGCTTAAGGGAAAATCCAAGAGGTCTGAGCCAGCCTGTGGGATACTGGCATACCTCTATCCCATAATGAGTGTCCCATTTGCCCTTGGGCAGGATGCAGGGCAGGGAGCTGGCTGTGGAGTGCAGTCAGTGAGGCAGAAAGGGCTGCAAGGGGCTCACCCTGGCCCCTGTGATGCACCTGTGGCAGTGCGTGAGTAGTGGAGGGGGCACAAGGGGCAGCAGAGAGGGATGAGTCATGCCCACGGGTGGCATTAGGGTCCTTGAGAAACTCCAGTGGGAAGGAACCTTCCTATCTGAGCGGACTGGGACCCTCCAGCAAGAGAAGATACAGTTGGGGGTCTGCAAACTCAAGACTATCTTGGAGACACCAGAGAGAGATGGATCCACCAAGTCTTCCAGAACATGAAGTGAAGGAGGGAGCCAAATTCAACTCAACCTGAAGTAGGCTGTTCTCCATGCTGGGGTGGCAGGAGCTCTATGTTGAAGGATGGTGCACATGCTGGAGGTTTGCCTGTGCCTTAAGGGAAGTCTTTTGACACATGCAAAGAGGAGGGATCTACTGACGGGTGTAAATACAGAGAAATCAGGAAATCATGTCCGGCTTTGGAAATCCCAAGCTGAAAATAGCTGGGACAAGGAGAGAGCTCAAGGAAAGTATCACATATACTTATGTTGTCTTCCTCATCCCTGGACACCGCTGGGTGGCAGGAGGGGACAGTGGGGACATCATAGTTGTCTTACTGTTGGCTGCTCCCAGGCTTATTTGCTCAGAGTGGTGTGTGCCAGCTGTGGATGCAGGTGGCACAGGCTCTAGCTGGACCTTGAAAGGGTTATTTTTTAAACAAGTGAAACTTGTACCTGTAAAGATCTCACTTGAAAGCTTAAACCCACTGCCAAGGGTCTAAGCAAGCGCCTCCTTCTCCTCACCATGATCTGTACAGAGACTCCCAGAGGGACCCCAGTTATTCCAGACACTGGAAATGTGTCCCCTCACACAGACACCTGCTGCTGAAGCTACAGGACCTGGCATTCATCCTCTCCCCACACTAAGCTGCTCTCCCACCCTGCAGGCATGACAGTGCTGGCAGGGTGATGAGAGGATCCTGAGTTGCATCTGCACCCTGGGACTGGTCTCAGGATCTCTGTCTCATACCCACACACCTCTGGCTGGCACTAGCTGGGATGTGGCAGCCACTTGGCAGCTGTGCAATGGCTTTTACCCCACCTTAAATACATTGCTACAGAGGAACCACCATCTTTGCTGATGGGCTTATCTTTGGGCAGTGGTGGGTCCATCTTGAAGCTGGTTGGAGCTGGCTGGGTCCAACATGGGGGCAGCTCCTGGTGTCTTCTCACTGACACCACCCCCTGCAGCTCCCTGCTTCCAAAACCTCGTCACGTGCAACCCAGTGCAGTCCCAAGGACACAATGTCCATGGGGCAGGATGGGGACCAGGCAGAGAGGGGGCACACTGGGAGTGGGATGTGGTTGCTTATCCACACCAGCATCTGCCCAGCTCCTGCCTGGTTGACTCACACTGAGCAGGATCATTTCTGCCCCAGCAGCAGCTTCCCACACACCTAGGCTGGTTTCAGGTCTCCTGAGGGTTCATCAGCTTGGGCAGCTCCTCCAAAACCTGGCACAGTGTGTGTTTCAGGAGATGGACCTTGCTGGCTGCTCCTCAGAAAGGAGGCAAGTGGCTGCTGGTTGCCAAGTGTGCCTCTGGCAAGTCACCTGCAGCCCTAGTGTCTGACAAATTTCACACTCGTGCAAAACTCTTTCTGTGCTGAGGCTTTAACTGCAGCCCTGCCCAGGGACTTTAAGCTGAAAGAATTGTTCCATCAAGGAAAGACTTGCCCAACAGCAGGGCAGCGTCTCCTTGAGGCTCCTGTCAGCAGCATGGGGAGTGGTGACTGTTCCTTCACAAAAAATGCAAAATACAGTTGAAGCTGGAAAAATTGCACTCAGTAGTTTCATTCAAGTCACCTGCTGAAACCTAAGAGCAGGAGTGATCCTGAAGGTGGGATGAGCATCCTTTGACACTGGCACAGAGGGAGCACCTGGAGGTCACACTGCCAGCTTCCCACAAAGGAACCTGAGTGAGTTTTTCATTTCATTTTGTCCCACTTACAAAGCACAAACATATCTTAAAAGGTCAGGGTGGTGGTTTTGAGTGAAGCATTATCAGAGATCATCCTAGGGCACAGCTATTCTCTATCTCCTTTCCACTCCCAGTGACTCCACCACCTCTGCAGCCTGCTTCAGCCTCAGGGCTGTATGTTTAACTGGTGCCACCCCATAAGCGGGTCCTGCTTGCTCTTCTGTCCTGCAGCACATAACATCTATTGTGGGGCCGTGTTACTCCAAAATATTTTTCCAGTGTTAATGAAGGAGGGAGGCTGGACCCCGTGCTGAGGCTGAGACGCTGCAGCCAGCTGACATGCTCCTGGAACTGAGTGAGATGCTGTGCTGTGCAGGCTGGGCGGGACCTGGAGCAGTCCCTGATCTGCTTCCTACTGCAACAGCTTGCTTCTCATTTTTTAGAGGTTTGCACTAAGTCGTTGAACCTTCCCAGAGTGACCTAACGAAGACCCACAGAGATGTTTCTGGTTTGAGGCAGGAACAAGTAACCTGCAGTGCTGGGGTGCGTTTGAGAGTGTCCATCTGCATCCCTGTGCATCCTCAGGATCATCCAGCTGCTCGTAAATGCTACTGGCTTGTGGCATATGGAGGAAGAGGAAATGAATGAGGATCTCAAGGGCTTTTTGAGAGCTCACAACAATGATTTTCGCAAATTGCAGATGGTGATATCCCATGATGAGCTCAGACATTCCAGTTCTCCCCGAAAGTCCAGTTTTGCAGTTTATTCAAAAAGCTGAAAAGTGTAACCATGAAAAACTCTGCAGGTCACAAACTTTTTCTCTTTCTGTTTTGGGTTTTTGTTTTTTGGGTTTTTTGGTTTTTTTTTTTTTTACAAATGTAAGGATTTAGGGCTGTCCTGACTCCCATTTTTGAGTCATTTAAGAAAAAAAATCCTAAAGAAATGCTGGGGAGCTGAGAGTGTGCCAGGAATTCAGCAGGAGGGTTCATACAAAAGGCCCCCGAGTGGACAATGGTAGTGAAGCAGGAGGGTTAAATATGGGAAAAAAATAATCATCAATTTAATAAAGCAGATTAATTCCCTGGCCTGGATATGGATTCGTTCGACAGCATGACCTCAGCAACAGGTGATTTCACGGTGTACTCTACAAAGCTGACCCCTGCTCCCTGGGCAGACCTGGAGAGTGTTGAGTTTGCTGGCAGGAGACAAGCCCAGATGATGGTGGGTGGCCAGGATGTGGATGCTGAGGAACTGTCTCCAGGAAAGCAAATCCCAGTGGTGTTTGCCCAATGTAGGAGCCATGAGTAGCTGGGAGAGATCTTCTACTCGGTGCCCAGATCTCAGTGGGTTTGGGCTGGGGTCCTGCAGGGCCTGGACAGCAGAACAGGCAGGGCTGCTGCTTGGACCAGCCACCTAGGGCTGGGAAGCGACAGGGGAGAGGAAGGGCTCACGTGGCTGAGCCTTGGCCAAAGGGTCTCAGAACCTGCTCTCCTGCTCTTGTGTCAAAGCTGATTCCTTTGCTTCCATCCCTGCAAACAGGTCCTTGCAGACAGTCAGGCACGTCCCAGGCTGCTCCAGGCACCTTGCACTGTCCTTCCTGCCACATCAATGGGAAATGAAACCTGTCCTGTGTGTCATCATCTGTCCTTCATGTGCCATCATCTGCCTGTGACATCTGTCATGCCTGTGTCATCATGTTGGTAGTGCTCTGCTGGACACAAGGGGTCCCCCTTCCAGGAGCAGTGACAGATTGAGGCAGGAAAGACAGCCCATGAACCCCCCAGTACACCCTTCAGAGGGGATCTGTGCTCCTCCCTTTGCCACTGAGGGTTCAGAGACCTGGCAGCACGTGAGAAATGACTTGCCAAGGTCACTTGAAGCCGAGCCCTGGTGCCATTGGGCAGTGCAGCAGGTTTTTGTCCGAGTCAGCAGTATGACAGTGGGAAGTCCTAGTCCTGGACCAAAGGATGCTCTCCCGATTTCAGGGCCAGCATGAGTGACTTTGAGTCACCTTCTGCCCTCTAGCAGCTATTCTGGGTTGTACGCTGGAAGCCCACCAGGCAGGGAAGGCTCTGGCTGCCCACACACCAGTTTGGCAGGGACAGGATGGGAAAATGCCATTTGGACTAAGGCTGGGAAGAGAAAGTGTGTCACACTCAGCTGGGGCTCAGCCCTGGTGCTCCAGCAGAGGAAACAGCTCTCCAGAGACTTGTTGAATTCTGGGGATGTGGAAAGGACTGGAAACGTGCCCAGTGGCTGCAGTGTGCTCCTCAGGACCACGTGCTTTTACGCAGGGACAGTAACATCTATTACAAGGACACTCTGTTATGAGTGTGAGAAAGAACACTGCTGATGCACTGCTATTTAGAGATTGGTAAACTGGGTAGTCAAGCTGACAAGGGGCTGCCCTGGGCTGTGGGCACCCACAGGTGTGGGGCTCTAAGCTTCTGCGCTGGGACTGCTCTCTCAGCTCCTGATGGAAAATGCTGGGAAAAGGGAGAGCCCCTGGGAGTCCAGAAGTGAGGTCTCCCTGGTGCAGAGCCCTCACCAGAAGGAGTGTGGCATGGCGTGTGGGTGGGGTGCTGTGGGATAGCTCTGCTAGTGTCTCCAAATTTGTGGGAGGCCACCAGGAAGCCCCAGCCCACATGTAGTTTTGATTAAAGTCCTGACAAATAAGAGGAGATGAAAGGTCCCTCCTTTCTTCTAGGCTGAGTTCTCAGTGAGAGGTCTTGGATCAAGCAAGCACTGTTTGATCCCAAAGGTCTGAAGGAGGAATTGCCCTGGGACAGGAGACCTTCTCCAACTGCAGCACTGTGCAACAGCATCAAGCAATGTGATTATGCCTCCGGAAGTGGGAACCGTCCATGGGCTGCTGGTCCCCAAAACTGACTTGCATCAGAGGGAAGCAAAATGGTCCTGCTCAGTGCAAAATGGTATGGGACTGAACTGACACCTTCCTGGGGCACGCTGCTGAATAGCTGCAGGATGACCATGAGAAGGTGGCTTATGCCCTAACAGAAGTGCTTCTACCTCCTGAGCTGGCTGCTATGGCACAGTGGAAGGGCAGTGGATGCACAGAGCCCTTCCAGTGCTCAAGTCCCTCTAAAGTGTTAGTTTTGTCCCTAACATCTCTAGGAACTCGAGGGAATGTCAGAGCAGAGAATTTCTCTGTGCAACAGCAACAGGAAAAGACCAAATTCACTGCACATGAGAGCTAATGGATAGATGTTATCACAGACCACGTCCCTCCAGGTTGCTTGAATTCTCTTTGCTGATCAATGCAATAGCCAAGAATGGAGAAAGAGGCCATGTTTGGACCTTCAGTGGACAAAAGCCGTCATGCAATTGGGTTAAAGGTAGATAACTGGGGAATAAGAGACCGATTCAGATCAGAAAGTGGTATGAGTTTGGGGGAAAAGTGGACTGCAGCATTTGTACCCACCCCAGGCAAAGGAGACACAGCTGAGGACACCCCCATGCTCCTCCCACATGCCCTGCTGCCTGTCCTGCTGCCCACTGCTGCTCGGGAGGGGGACGCCCGAAGCAGCCCTGTGGTTCTGCTCACCTCCAGATCTCAGGAAGCTGAGCAGCAGCCCTGGCAAGGAGTCTTGCATAGCTACCCCCAACAGCCCCCTAATTGTTCAGAGCCCCATAGATGCTCCAGCAAGGGCTCAGCAGAGATAGTCTGGGTGTTTCAGCCTCCTACAGGGGTGCCTGTCACTGCTGCAGCCTGTGTGAGGCTGCAGTGGTGGCTGTGGGCTGCCCGGCGCATGGGGATCCTTCGGTGATCATCCTGCCCCGAGAGTCGGGGCAAGGGCTCAGACTCTCCATCACCAGTGCTCACCACTGCCGTGGCTGCAGGGCTGGTGCTCATGGTGGTGAGTCAAGGTCATTCCAAATGTGGTGTCTCACTTGTGACCACAAGCCCTGGGTAGCAGTGGCCAGTTTTAAGACAGCTGATGAACAGTTACCAGCTTTATGCCAAGTAAAACAAATTTCCCCCTATGTCTGACCAGCTCTATCTCCATCTCACCAATGTCTCCTTCCTCATGGTGAGCATGAAGATCAGCTCCATGGGCAAGGCTACACATATGTGTCTGCATGTAGCGCTCCCTTCCTTCATGTCACATGTGTCCCTTGTGCCCACATACCCAGGTCAGCAGGTTTAGGGAAAGGTGAGCCCACGGTAGCTTCACAGAGCCAGTGGGATGCGACCATGGCCCTGGGGCTCCACAAGCCAGCCCACCTCTTCCCTGGTGCCACGGTGCAGGGGAAGAATGCTCTGCCAGTGGGTCTCGTATCCCACTCCATGATCCACAGTCTCGTGACATGGGTTTGGAGAAAGAGCTCACGAGGCATCTCCTCACAGCCACGGAGCTGTCAGCACAGGGCACCCACCAGCACACAGTGGCTCTGTGCTACAACACCGGCCCCATGAGATGCGAGCACCCTGTGGCCAGACACCCTCCTGCCCTCTGCCCTGCAGGAGAAACCGGTGGGGCTTTTACTGAGAAGCTGCCTGCTTCTTGGCTGCTTCGGTGCCTGGGCACCCTGCCCCCACAAGCTGGCATCGCAGAGACGCTGCCCTGGGAAACAGGACAGAGAAAGGTTTTAGAAAGTAAGACAAGAATGGAGACTTGTGCTTGGGTTTGATCTTCCTTCCAGGCAAGTGTCCTTGCCAGCAGGGGGATTATAGCCTTGGATACACTGGGGTTCTTCTAGTCCTTCTGTGCCTGTAAGAGGAAAAGCTCTGGGCTCAAAGACGAGGCTTGAGCGCATCCGGGAGCTCCCTCCTGCAGGGTGTAGAGGCAAAGCCTCTGGTTCAGCAGGAGCTGCCCTCATTCACACTTTGATTTGTTGCACCCCCTTATTTTTCTCCTCTGCCAATGGAAACACTGGTTGCATTTGCAGCCTTGTTGCCCACAGACTCAAGCTCAACCCAAATGCCTTACACGTGTGTGCTGTGGGCTTGCTTGGTGCTGGGACTGCTGTGGGAACCCCCAGGTTTCCCTGGCCAGCCTTGGCCTGGCTCTCACCATCTCAATGACACCATGCAGGTGGAGAAGTGGGTAGGCACACCCCAGGCAAAAGCATCATTCCATCTTGACTTGACTCTGCTGGGCTGAGGGATGCTTGTCTCCAGCAGGACAGGCTCCCAGGAGGTTTTCCAGTACTCCCCACAATTTTGAGACTCCTCCGTGCAAAACGATGAGACACTGGAGAGAGAGTCAGCACCAGCAGTTTGGGAAGCCCGGACAGCCAGATCCTTTGGTTGGTGCAGAACTCAGCCTGCCTAGAGGTCCCCAGAGAAGGGATGGCTCTGGTCTTGCAGGGTGGCTGGCTTGGGCTGGCCTGTGGTCTCCAGAAAATACAGCTGACTTGACAAGTCCCCAGGGTTGGGTCAGGGGGTGTCCTGACTCCAGTGAGAGCTGCAGAGCTGGGCCAAGGTGTGTGTGGCACTGGGACCTGGGAGCAGGTTACAGCTCCTCCACCTGGCTGTGGATCCAGTGCTGCTCCCAGGTAGGACTGAGATGGGACTGGGGTTAGGGTTGGGATTGAGAGCAGGGTTGAGGGATTTCCCCCTGCCATGGACAACAGCACATGGCCCTGTGAGCAGTCTCAGCCCAGCTCATAACCAAGGAGTCCCTGCCCTTGTCACTTGTTCACACACTGCTCAAGTGCTGCCCATGAGGTAGAGAGGGGCTGTGCTCCTGCTGGGGACACCTTTGCAGCCTCCCACCATCCCAGGCGTGCTGCTGGCTGCCATAGGAACCATGCTGTTCTCCAACCAGCCCCTCTTTCTGCCTGCTGTGCCTTGACATGGCTGTCTCTGCAGAGTAACTGTGGTACCCGCTGCCCTCCTGTGCTCCCATGGTAGCAGGTCAGGCCTGCCCTGGGGGTCCCATCAGGGCTGAGATCAGTGTTTTCCTCTAGCAGCTCTTGAGCTTATGGTGGGACTGCTTCTGTATTGCTTATGGCTGGTCCTCACTGGTGGCTCATCCTAATCCCAAGATTATTGAATGCTCCTGGGTGCATCTCCCTGGCACTCGCTGTTGGCCAAGGAGCTTACAGATGTGAGCAGAAATGCCTGCTCCTGATCCCTCCCTTTGGACCTTGGCCCACTGCAGTATCTCCAGGCTGCTGTTCTTTCTGTTATTTCCCAGTTACATATGGACTCATGGTGCCACCCACCAGTGCTCCCATATGTGCTTATCCAGTGCTCCCATATGTGCTTATCCAGTGCTCCCATATGTGCTTATCCATGTTTAATGAAGACATTAAGAAGCCCTGAGCCTCACCAACAGCAAACACCACCATCTCAAGGTATCACCTCCCAGGGCCAGTCAGCAAGTCCCTTCTCTTGCTCCAGTTTCTCCACTAATCACTTGTTCAAACCAGGCAGCCCTTGCCCAGGTGGCCCCACATCAGATGCTTTTGTTAGAAGAGGAGGATTAGAAAAACCTCTCTCCTTTGTGCAGGAAAGCAGCTGTCCTGCAGTTCTGGGTGAGTAATGCACTCCCCACCTTTTCGTCTTTGTTCTCTGCCTGCCACTTTATCCTCAGTGAATATTTCACCTGCATGTCTCCCAGACTAGGGACTGCATTTTTTGCTCAGCTGGGATGGGGCTGTCACCAGGACTCTCCTGGGAAGAGGGTCCTGGGGAGCTTCTGCCTGCACCTCTCCCTGGAGCAGGGTGGGCAAAGCCCTGTCTCCCCTGTGTCACTGACCTGAATTCAGTGTCCACATCTGCCGCAGGGGCTGTAGAAATACTGAGAGCCCACAGATGCCCCAGATGTGCTGGTGGCACACCCTCTCGCAGCTTTACCTGGAACCAAGCTCTCCGTCTGAAGGCACCAACATGGTTGGGAGCTGGGGCTCGCAGTCTGTTTTTCCCTTTGCCTGTGACATCCGCACACCCCTCTGGGGCGCCTGACTATGCCACATCTCTCAGGTACACCTGACCCTTTGCTGCCTTGGCCCTGTGACGGAGGTGACACCCCATACACAGACTGTAAGCATGCAAAGCTGGCATTAGATCATGGGGAACTTACTGCTGCCTTGCAGCAAACCCCAGCCCTGCATCTGGTTGATTATATGGTTAACTGAGGTTTCATGTCTGGTCATGACGAGGGTCTCTGTCCTCCTGTGGTCAAAGTAGGTCTCTTGATATTTCATCTCATGCATCTGTCCTTGGGGATATTCAAGGCAGGGTGGATGGATGGAGAGCAGCCCCATGGAGAAGGCGTATAAAAAACTGGACATGAGCTGGCACCGGGAGTATGAAGACAGTGGGATGCCAGAGGTGCTGGACAGACTTGCGCTCTGCTGGAGCACAGGGCCCTGAGACCTGTCATTGCTCTTCCTCTGCCTTGCTGTGCAACATGACAACAAGAAGGAGCGTGCCAGGGTGCAGGGACGTGGCAGGGCAGCAGAGTGGCAGAGGTGTCAGGGTGACAGCATGACAGGATGTGCTGGGCTGGCTCTGCAAATAGCTACTTGTGCATTACACCTACTTGCTCAGGCAGAGCCTTTGCTTCTCAATCTGGAGTCCCACAGAGGTGACATCTGTGCCAGCCTTGTTATGCTGGTGTCCAAAATCCACGTGTCCCCGGTTTCCTCAAACACAGCTGCAGTCCCCTGCAAGCAAAATCCCTCACTCCATCAGCTGTCCCAGAGGAAGCCCTCCCTGCCCCTGTCTTTCTTTTTCCCACTGAATTAGTTTGTGCCTGGAGCCCATTTCATGCTCCTTGCCAGGCATTGCCCACCTGGGGTGGACACTTCAGCACAGGCGCCTGCTCCTCCCCAGGGATGTGGTCAGGTTGCCCCTGTGAGGGGCCAGCGCTGCCTGCATGGTGTGGGCAGAGGCACAGTCCCTGCCTTGCTCTCCTCACTGGTGGTGCCTCCTGTGAACAGGACACAAGGAGAAATGGGAGCTCACGGGATCCTCGCCTTGCTGGGGCCAAAGCAACAAGCACTAGGCCCTGGCCGTGCTGGGCTCGGGACAGCAATGTACGCATCAGTGTGGTGATGTTTCTCTGTCTATATACATCTGGCTGCCATTGCCCCTGTGTGGCTGGGAGCAATTCCAACCCAGCATGTCCCAGCTCTGGTGCCTCCCTGTTTGTGCTGGAGGTTGACTCTCCTGAGACACCAGCTATAGGCCAGGGCTGGGCACAGACTCTCTCAGACCTTGGCTCAACCCCCCGCCCCTTGGAGCTGGGTAGAGGGTGGCAAATGTGACCCCCATGCAGAGACTCTCTTCAGTGAGAAGGGATGAAACCCCTTGCTCCATGCTACATATACGCAACCTGGGAACAGGGTGACCAAGTCTTTGTGAGACCAAGCTATGGAATCTCCACTCAAATTCCTGGAGGGTCCCACCACATTGAGTAACTGCCTGCCAGAAAGGGACTTGCTCCAAAGCCCCCAGAAGCAAAATAAGGATGAGGACTAAAGAACCCTTCCCAGGCCCCACAGGGCTCTCCCAGTCCCATGTCTGCTCACTACCACTCAGACCTAATCTCACTGCATGTCCACTCTAAAAGAGAAACGGGAGGCTCAGCAGCTGTTAATAAAGGGCACAATCTGGAGAAGACTCTTCTGCTTCTGTGTTAATCCCCAGTGTGGCTGCACCTCTGTGGGCTGCAGATGTGTGAGAGTTGCAGATGTGTGAGAGTTGCAGATGTGTGAGAGTTTCAGATGTGTGAGGGCTGCAGATGTGTGCCTCAGAAATACTGGAGTGGTGAGGAGGGTGGCAAAAAGAGTCAGGGGTAGGCAGGTATTTCCCTGTGGAAACTTGAGAAGAGCTTTAGAGTCAGTAGTGATGCAGGAAGGCAGCAGAAATGATGCTCTGCTAAGCCTCAGAGACAAGACTACCATCTCCTGCAGTGTTAGGAACAGCAGCAAAAGGTATCATTTTTTCACATAAATCAATATATTTATGTCTTGGAATTGATTGACACAAGTTTTCCAGAGGTTAAAAGCTTAATGAATTGAGATAAGGAGGCAGAGACACCTGCAAGGACTCACAGGTTGAACACGGCAGACCTGTGGAGAAGCCCTGCACTGTGGTGATGGTCACTGGCTGAACAAGGGTCACTCTCTGTGCTCCTATTTAGCCATTTTCTTCCTCATACTCTGCTGCCAGTCACTCCGTTGGGGGCAAAACTGGAGCTCGTCCACCACAGGACCTCCAGCACCAGAGCCTCTGTGACACAATGGCACGCTGGGGCCAAGGGCCCCTGGATCACAAGATTTCTCATCACAGGATGGGTGCGTTGAGCGCTTCTGCAGTGGGACACCACAGCCATGGACAGGAAGCTCTGCGGAAACCCCAGTGCTCATGCACGTGTAGTGCAGCTGTGAGTGGTAAGAAGAGTGGCTTGCTTCAAAACAATTAAGTGAAGCAGGCTGAGAGGAGCTGAAGTGTGACCCTCCAGCCTGCAACCCAGCTGGGTTGGAAGCTGCCTCCTCCCTCAGCCTCCTCTCCTTGGTGATATCTCCTTGTTTATTATTTTGTTCACTGTTTTATCCCTCTGTGTAAGCAAGCTCAAGATGTCCTTCTCAGAGCCAGGGGCCCAACGTTCCTTGGCTCACTGCACCGTGTGGAAATGCATTACATTATTCACTTGTGACCATATTCAAAACAATCTCAATATACGTCTGGGCTCCTCAGGGCTGTCACAAACTCCTTGTAATGATTAAAAGCGGTAATAGATTCGTAGCTGTTAAGCAGGGAGGTGAGACACTCTCTCAGAGCTTTTCTGTTGCTCAGGGTATTCTCACCTCCCACCAAGCCCAGCTCTGGGATGAGCCCAGGCAGAGGTGATGCCTGGGGAGACAGGATGGGGCTGAGTTCTGGGTCAAGGACAATGCAGGGGGAAGATGGGACTGAGCCAGGGGACAGAGGCGATGCCCAGGAGGAGGGATAGGCTGGGGCCGAGGTCCGAGGTAACAGGGATGGCCGAGGGAGGCGGGGCGGGGGGGGGGGGGGGCGCGGGGGAGGGCCCCCGCGGGGCAGGCGGGGCCCCCCGCGCCGCACCGCGCGC
>JANIJG010005002.1:156454-174031 GCA_024611175.1 Megaceryle torquata | reverse complement strand
TTTGAAAGGGTTTCTCCCGTGTTTTTTTGTCGTTTTTTTTTTTGTTTTTTTGGGGGTGGTGAGCCTTCCTTTGGGGGGAAAATTTCTCGTCTACCTCTTTTTCCCCCCCCCCCCCCCCCCCCCCGAATAATGAGTTACAAGATTTTGTTCAGAAGAAACTTGAAGTGAATTTTTTTGTTTGGTTTTGGGTGGAGTTTCATATATGTCAGTATTGCTAATTGTCTTAGCACCTTGTGATAGGATCACCAATAAAATATTGTACAGTCCGTAGAAAATTCACAAGCATCTATATAGTTACTGTAAACTTAACATGTACTCTGCTTGGGTGCTTTCACCTTCCTTGGCTGTGTATACCCAGTGCCTTATTAGCTCATATGAACAAGGTAGACTTCCTATTCGCAGTGCTAAAAGATAATCGATTATAATCTTGTACAGAAATGACAAATGCTTTGCATGGTGCTCAGCTATACTTCTCATATATGGAGGAGAGTCTGGCAGATGCCCTGGCGATAAAACAGTGGAACCTGTGGCAAGGGAATGATCCTATGCAGGACATACCTACTGGCATAGCTTAATGGTCTACAGAAATGTCCATTGGAAAAATGCTGGCTGGTCTGTGGAAGTTTTGTGAAGAAAGATTCTATTCAATTTTCATTTATGTCTTATTATTTTTCCAAGAGAAATTTCTCTCCTTCAGTGAAGAATAAAGCACATTTCTACCATAGTTAATTCTTGTTGATAGGTAGGATGTGACTTCTAGGTACGTAAACCTTGCTAATAAAGAAGACGAGTTAATTCTAGAGAATCTTACTGTGTTCTATTATGATACATGGGTTTTTTTCCTCATTGGTTGTTTTGGCATTTCTTCTTTTATTTCTTTCTTCTTCTATTTATTTGTGCTTGTTATTACAGTGTTTTTGCTGTTCTGCATCTTACTATGTATGTTCTTTACATTTAGTGTTTTATTCTATTTTGTTTATTGCATTTAGATGTGCAGATCCAGGTGGCTAGTAAATATTTGTTAGTGTCTGTATTGTTTAACCTTATGAGCCTTGAAACTTGACACCTTAAAAATAGCTTCAGGAATTTTCACAATCATCATATGTGCCAGAAGACTCTGTACATTAAGAATGTTGATTTTTCCATTTCTCAGTCAGCACTAGAAGATGGTCAGCTGCCAGAGTCATCACATCCAAAGCAGGAAGCCAGATAAGGTGTTGTAGTCTACTTGTGTTTATTCATGCCCTCTTCTCTCACTTATGTGATTTGTCTTTATTCCTCCTTGTGGAAAGGCAGCATTTTCTCTAGTGCTTGCAGTGAATAACACTTGTTATCAGGACAAGCAATCAGTTCACCCCCAGGTTACTCTGATGCTACTTGTTGAACTAGCATCTGAATGTTACTTAAGGTGAGCCCATTAGATGGCCTTTCCCCAGGGACTGAGCCTATCCCATTCAAAGCATTGTGTGATGCCTTTGAAGTGTAATTACTAAAATGCCACCCATTTATTCTGGTAGAGTTGTCAAAATACACGGGTACATTTTTTAGCTTTTTAATTAAAGATGCTTATCTGAGGTAACCTAGGAAAAGGCATTTGCCTAATGAACTCCCTTTAGTTCACCATTCTGACAGTTGCTGGTGATTAGCAAATATTTGGTTTCTTTAAGACTGATTTCTGTTGGTGGTTGGTTTAGATGTGTATCATTATGGAAGAAGAGATAGGTTAATTATCATGGTTTTTTTTACCATGATATCTACTTGAACTTTCCAGATCACAGTGCAGATTAAAAAAAAATATTGAAAAAATATGGAGCAGTTCACACACGGATGTGTGAAACTTTGAATTCTGTCTCAAGATGATATTTTAGCTACTGATTTATGAGAATTTAAAAAAAAAATTACCTTTCCATACAAAATAGGTAAATTTTGTAATTCTGTAGTCTTTTTTAAATTTATGAATGTTTTTAAAAGTCTATTTACTGTAGGGCATGTTCATGGTCTCTTGAAACTTCAGTACATAAAAGGGAGTGAATGATGGTCTTCAATAGAATTGGGAATACTATGTAATAGACCTATATCAAAAGTCACTATATAGTGCGGTTGTTTTCTGGACTGCATGTAATTATCCCAATTTCAGTGTGGGTAACGGGCAGCTGTGAAAATGATCAATTCTTATTGCCTACTCTGCTATTTTCTGTTCCACAGTAAAAGTTGAATTTATTCTTTATACCTAAATTAATATTTTATGTCAAAGCTGGAGGAACAAAAAAAGGGCTTGGAGGGGGAAGAGATGAAGTCTATAAGTATAATTGAAAGCTGCACTGAAAAGGACACTTTGGTTAATGCCAGTTCCCATGATTACTTGCAAATAATTATGCAGTTTTAAAAACACAATAGTTTTTTTTGCAGGCTTACTTCCAGGCAGATAAGTGTCCAGCAGTTAATTATAATTAGGTATCTAAGAAGTAAATTATCAGCCTTGATCTTCGAAATCCATCTCAGCCTACATATTTCACACCCTTGTGTACTGCATTTTTTTGGCTTCACTGATAAGATTTCCAGGTTAGGCAATTCTTTCTGGCTTGAATAATTATATCATGTCACTATCCTATTTTATTCCTGCCTCCACAAGTTTTATGGTAGGCTATGAAAGCCTTTAGAGAAACAGTTATTGTTTGCTAAAATACCATCTATTTTACATTTAAGAGTTTTGCTCTTTTCTCTTAGGGCCTTTTATTATTGTGTACCTAATTTTATTAAAACCATTCAGATCATGGAAACTACGATGATGAAAATACATCCTGCAATGATGATTGGTCATAAGAGACCACTGTGCTTTTGTGCTTCATTAATAACAAATGTCAGCTTATTTTAATAATAGTAGTAATATGATTTTTATATTTGTAATACTATATTAGCATGATGTGAAAAATAAACAGATTAGATTCAACTGCCCAGGTTTTTCTAATTTAAGCAGAAATCTGCCACTGTTTTGTTTGCATAGCTGCCCTGCATTGCCTGCCTTGGAACTTCACAGTACATGTCATTGCAGGATTAAGGAAATGCAACAGATAGCTTAAAACTTACATTGACTGCAATTCTGAACTTCTGTTCTGAATGGATTTTGACATTAGTGTATGAAGCATTTTCAGATAATTCTTTCAGTTTAGGT
Source organism: Megaceryle torquata (assembly GCA_024611175.1). Taxonomy (NCBI): domain Eukaryota; kingdom Metazoa; phylum Chordata; class Aves; order Coraciiformes; family Cerylidae; genus Megaceryle; species Megaceryle torquata. Next base: position 170,859 of record JANIJG010005002.1, on the reverse strand, counting down.
ATATGTGAAATTTTTCATTTTCACAGCATTATTTTTATGATTTGTCAGAAATAGGTATAATAAGAGATATCATTTCTTATCGGCCATACGGCTTTCCTATTTGTCTTTCTTGCTATATTTTCATCAGGGCATTTTGGTATGAGGTCAATAAATAACTATTTTTGCAATTAATTTTATCTGTGATAAAACATTCTATTTAAATATTTCATATAATTTTATTCTTAAAGTATCATAAGCACTCACTTATAATTAGATTAACTATTCTTTCCCTTTTGGTATAACACAGATCTGGAATGCAGTAATTCTTCACATCACTTTGATTGTTCTGATTCAAAATCTTAGTATCAAACTTTTATCATTATTGTGAGTTGTGATCATGTTTTTAGGTTGGGGTTAAACAATAAAATAGTGAGGATGAGGAAATATTACTTGGTCACAATACTTGTTCGTCATTTTGCACTTTGGGAGTGGAGCTGGTATCAGCAGGTATCTCTGACAAAGGAAGCAAGAGAAATTATTTTATTGACTCTGATATTTCAGGGTTACATAATGATTCAAGCTGGGGGGGAACCTTGAGAAGTCTCCCAGACTGACCTCCTGCTCAAAGCAAGGTCATCACTTCAGGTTAGACCAAGTTGATCAGCACTTTCTCCACGTAAGTCTTGAAAACCTCTGAGGATAGAGTTTCTGCAGCCTGTCTGTGCAACCTCTACCAGTACTTAATTGTCCTTTTCTGGAAATGTTTTTTCTCACATTCAGTTAGAACTTACTGGTATCAAATTTATGATCACTGTCTCTTGTTCTCCAGCAGAGAACTTCATGTACAAATAAAAATCATCATGATCCATAAGTACAACTTACTTAAATTAGTTTTGCATGCAGAAAGAATAGCAAAACAGTTTGTCATTTTTTTGACCCAAATTCTTATACAAAATGTATAAATAGACGTACATAATATATAAAATTTAAAACAGCATTTAAGACAGAATTGAGATATTTTCTTGATATAAAACTTTCAAGAATAATATTTTAATTTTAAATTTTCCTTATTTAATTTTCAAATTTCTCTATTTTAGGGTAGTTTTATAAGGTCAATATAATTTCATGAACTACATGTTTTTCTCCTCTCCAGTGGAAGTGTTCCCCGGCTAAAATGTGCACAGATTCCCAGAAAGATGCTCTTCCTATATCTTCTCAGAGTTGCTGCTTTAGAAGAGCACATCATCTGAGATGTATTATGAAAAATATACTTGGAATTGTCATTCAAGGAAAACAAAAATTCTTCATCAACCAGTACATCCCTTATCAGTCTGGAAAGCTTCCATACTGAAACACTGGAAAAACAGATGTAAAGCATGTCTGGATTTTAGTCATATTAATGAGTTTGGGATTACAAGCTTTGCTGTCTTGTCAGTTCTTCCAGTAGGCAATAATAAGAGTGACCACACAGCTATCTAAAGTCAGTTCCAGGTGGTGGTAAATGTGTCATCCTTTCTCTGACAAAAGTCATCAGTCTTCTTATGTTTTTGTTACAATAATTAACTAGATTCTTAATAAGTCTTAAATTCAAAAAGCTGGAGAAGGCAACTTCCTCTTACAAAAAAAATTTAAAAATCACATTCCCTATTCTGCCTTTGTTTTTCTACATCTTTCTGCTCCTCTTCACACCAAAGTTCCATTGAGGAATCTTCTTAACCCTGTTATTAACCATTATTAACTTAATGGTCTCCCATATTTTTTTTTGTAATTTTATCTTATTTCTATGCTCAGCATTTTCTTCTTCTATCCTTCCTTGGTCCAGTTTCTTCTTGCTGCTTCCTCCTGTTCATTCACATTTCAGCTAAAACATGGGCATAGGGACTTGCCCATTTTGCCCCTGAAGATGATGTGAACTTGAGTTTTCGTGAGCATTAGCTTGTGAGAATTAGCTTGTAGACTTTCACAAAAGTGACTCAGAAAAATCTTGGCTGGAAGGCTGGAACAACCAAACCAAATTTGCTTATATGAAATTAGATGATACACTACAATGGGCAACAGAACCATACTTCCAGAATTCTCCATGCATTGATTGACAGCTAATTGTCAAACCTAAGACTGAAATGAAAATGAGCTAGCTACCCCAGTTCCATTGTAAATGCTATTGCATGTTTAAAGCACAGGATTTATTCATCTAAACAGTTGCGCTATTGTAAATTCTTATTGTCCATTCTGTACATAATTTGTTCCTGTTTATACCTGGGGAAGAAGGGTATCTTATTGTGGTTGATTTCTCCATAGTTTTTCAGTGGAGCATTTGCATGGACAAGGAAAGCTCAGGCAAGGTAGAAATGCTCTTTCTGAAGTAACCCTTCAACACAAGTCAAGGCATTAAAAATTTGCAGAGTAAGGCCTGTTCAGTTTCAAAAGACTCATGAAGAAATGCCATATTTTTTGATTAAGTGTCCATGATTTGATTTGCACTTGTTTGGATTGAAATTATACTTTGACAAATTAAATGTTTAAAATGAGCTACCAGGTTACAAATCAATACATTTTTAATGGCTTGAAAAAAACTAGCCTGCAGCTTCTTATTCATGTGTCTGAATAAATGAAATAATAATCTCATGCAATGACTGCTGCTGGTGAAAAAACATATGGAGCAGTCTCCAAAAAAACCTGAATATATGTGTTCTGTATTGTCTAAAAATAAGTGAATTCTGTGCTGCCATAGTTTTCTTCATTGTGAATTAGTCTTATTCTTCATATATGAATAGCAGCAAAGTAAAGTGGAAGGTTAGTGAATATATAATGAGTTTGAAAAGGCCACCACTACAGATAAGAAACTTAATTTATTTCAAAATACTCTTTGTGCTGCTGGATTTTTAAATATGCATCCTAAATTCTGCAATGCTATTAGAACCAGGAGACAATGGGCCTGGATCTAACATGTCATAACAGACTGCGTTATCAAGTAATGTTCTATAGATGATTCAAAGTATTATTAAAAATATTTCTTTCATCATATTATGATGTTTCATTATTCATTATGTACCCAACAAATATTCTTAATGAAAAGTTCAGTGATGTTTTTAACATAGGAAACAAAACACATTTTCAGTCCTGTGCAAAAAAAATTCAGTGTTCAGATACTTATGGATTGTCATTGTGGTTGTTAACCGAATGTACTCTTTTCCCCATTGAGATACGTTCATATAAAATTGTGGCTGAAGTGTGTTTGTGGAGAGAAAGAGAGACAGAAAGAGGAGTTATTACACATTTATTTTTCTGTTTATGAAAATATGTATGTGTATATTAAATTATGCATATGTGTATTTACACTTTTTGTATATTGATCTTTGTAGGTTCATGTCCATAAGGATGAATGCTTTCTTCTATTTTTACATTAAAACTCCAAAATAATAATCTATAGCTATGCAGTGGTGACAATTCTAGAAGAAGAAGCTATTCTTAATATTTTATGACCAGAAGCCAAAGTCCAGAATGGAAATAATTTATTATGAAAAAGTCTCCAACAAATTTTTCTTGTATTTTTCATACAAATAATTAAATCTCATCAGAAAGTAGTATAACTGTAGATACTTTGTAGATACCCACACACATGGACAGACTAAAAACTATTTTACAAATTAAACATTGGAAACTAGGGATTACTGGTAATGAACAAGCCTTTTCCTTGGTTTCAGCATATGCAATTTTAGTTGCATGATCATATCTAAAGTAACTGAGGCAGAGGATTCCAGAATATAAATAAAATGCAGAATGCTTAGGGAAACAGCAGATACTCAGACTTTTGTTTCATCCTCATTATTTAGTGAGATATTTACATGTGCTATTTGCATCTTTTGCTGAAGATAGGATTACTATTTTTTTTCCTGTGGGCTTTTTTGTGATGTTATTATCTAGGGGGTAATGGTATGGTACTTGGATACTAAGAAACTTGTGTGACAAGAGGAAGAGGTTTTAGTTTAATTTTATAAATGGGTTAGTAAGGCACAAAATGCACAGGAGTGTCCATTCATTTTGTGTGTCCAGTGAGCACAAGACCTTTAACATTTTGATTCTTTCAGAATGATACATTTTTTTGTAGCGTATAATGTATTAAATGCCTCCCTTGAAAGGACTTAAAACTAGAAGGAGGCAAGACATACTGCTAGCCCATTTCATAATAGTTTGTGGAGAGCAGAAAAGTAGTGAGAAACAGAACAAAGCCAGATGCTAGTGGGGAAGCTCTTCTGTGTGGCATTGTTCTTTGCTTCTGTTTCTGCAGCTGCTGATGTTTCTGGATTTCTTCCACCTATGATACATCCTGCCTTCTGCACACACAGAGTCTTCACTTAGCTCTTCATGCCAATTTGCCACAACCATGTGTGCTCTTTCCGAGTCTATATCCACCTCTCTGCTCCTTTGGGCTTCTATCATAGTCCTTCCCTGCCTTCAGTCTCTTCTTCTCTGGGTTACCTTCCTCCCTGGGCTGTTGGGCTGGCCATGCCCATTCACACTGCCTCTGGTTTCCATTCCTTCATCTTATCCAGTCTCCTTGCCCAGTCTTGGTCCCAGGGCATGCATATATGCTCTGACCAAGCCATCTCCTTCAAAGATGATTCTTATGTTCATCTATTCCTTTCTCACAGAGTGAGAGCCAATCAAGTCTTTGTCTTTCATGCTTTTTCATACTGTCTGTTTGCCTGTAAAGCTTCACCTAGAAAAAAGATGGTCCTTTTATTCCAAGTTCCTGTATGTAGCAGTGTGTCCATATTCCTCAAAATTTTTCCTGGTCTATAGTAGAAATCCTTGGTCCTTCCAGTTCTTAGCTGGAACAAGTTTATTGCAGATGGAAATGTGGTGATAGCAATCTAGCTGCCACTCTTTAGTCTCTACTGCAAGCAGAGGAACTGAGGATTTTTGTTTGTTGTGGGTTTTTTTTGTTTTGTTTTGTTTTGTTTGTTTGTTTTCTGAAGGTTAGTTCATTATGTGGATCAAGACATCAGAAATCAACATTTCTGGTGCTAGGGTGAATATTCTACCAGACTGGAAACAGGTGGGGAAGTAAAACCTCTTCTTGAAAGATTTGTTAGAAATTGGAAAAAAAAACCCCAAACTTTTTTTTTACATAATACTGTACTTTTAGTTACTTTGAGGAAGATATTCAGTGTGGGAATTACAATGGCCAACAGATTTGACACAGTAAACAGACTCACATAACCAAAAGTACTGACAGTTCTTAAGAATAGGCCCGAGGTTGCTCAAAATAGATTCTTGTATATTTCTCCATATGACAAAATTCATAAGCTGTGAAGACAAAAATCTTTTACAATAAAACACTAAACTACTTTATTAAAATCACTATATAAATCAGACTTACTAAGCTGGAGGACAAAAAAAGAAAAAAAATAATTATAGGATCTAACAGAACATTGTGTTGAGATTTAAATGACTGCCATGAAAGGATAAATGTAGTATTTGTTAGCCTTCCACTAAGTGACAGTTTACTTCTATTGAAGAATCTAAGACTGTTTTCTTAAATTAATTTAACATTGTGCCATCTTCCTTTCTCAAGAAATCTGGTTAGTATGTGTTTACAGCAAGCTGGTTTTGCTGTTTTGATTGTCAGAACCTTGGAAAATATCAAAGTCAAAAATAGAATTGCAAATTAATGCAAAAATGCATTTAATATACTGATAGATGATCTACTCAAATGTTCCTATTTTTACACTTAGAACTTTTTAACTGTAAAGGAGAGGAGTGACTTTAATGAGATGAAAATGTGTTATTAGTTGGAGTTGAAACACTTGGGTGACAGGTGTCTTTCCATATAAAAGATGTAGATTCTAAATCTATGATAGTAACACTCTTTTCCTTTCCAGTTTTTAAACATAAAACCACAATATTAGCTAGAAAGTAACTTGAAATATGTTATCCTACAGTGGCAGTTGTGTTGAAGGCTTGGACAATAAAATGTCAAAGGAGATGTGTAAGCAAATGTAAACAGAGGCGAGGTTAGGATTGATTTAGCAAATTTTTTTTTCTGGAATGTACTGATTTAAATACTTCCATCAGTAGAAAGGCTGGATCTGGGATAGTGAGAAGTAACAAAACTGATGATCCATGTATTACAGAACAGTGGGGGGGTTAGAAGTTAAGAGACTTGATACCAGACTTTGAACAAAGCTGACAACATTTTGTTCCATGTATTATCCTCTTCTGCTCTTTCTTTTGCTCTAATTCCTGGAGGAGGGGGAAAAAAAAAAAAAAAAGGAAGTTGTGATTATAACTCATAAGTGAAAACCTACAACTCTGGTTTACTGATTTGCTGTAGTGATCTTAGGTTTTCCTTGTTTATAGGCTCTGTAATTAAGATGAACAGCTCCATAAAAATCTCCATGCAGCACTTTCCTTTTCACCTTATATTTTCATTTAAAGCCTACATCCTGTTTCCTGTGTGTGACATGAAGCTGGGAGGGAGAACTGTGAGACCATCGTCATAATGACTGACTGAAAATACGGACTGTTCCCAGCCATCAGACAGAATGACTCTGGGCTGTCAGTTAAGATACAATTTTTAGTTAGAGACAGGGTAATTTCAGACAAAATGGAGAACAAAATCATTTGGGCATGGGTCAGATGTCTTTTCCTGCTTCTCCCCCCAAATAATATATTAATTTAGTTTCCAATCTTATTTTGTGGTCTCATCTCTCTCTTTCTGTTGCTCCCTTCTCCCACATAGCCTTTCATACCATTTCAGTAGGGGAATCTGCACAACAGAAATAATCTCATCCTGCCATGAATTTACAAAATTGTGGAGGAAACACTTATTCTGTGCTTCACTGTAGCTGGACAAATTTTACTGAAAGACCTGTCTCCAGAAATACTGTGAGTGTCTGGTCTTTGTCGTCAACCAACACAGTCAGCAAAAAAACCCAAAAGTTAATTCTTTCAGTCTGTTTGTAATCATGGTTAAGCTGGTTAAATCTTGAGGGAAGAATTTTGCCAAAAAGTTCTGTAATCCTGCTTCTCATGCAGAATTCAGCCTTCCTAGAATGAGAACTCCCCTTGCATGAAAATGATGTAATCTATGTGATTCTTAGATTTTTGTGATTTTGCAATAATATTAACTATGTGATGCCATTTTGATTATAAGTGAATATCATTAAAGTTCCCAGTGGTGATTTGAAAGGATACAGTGTAAGAATAAGTGCATCTTAATGCTGATTATTGGTTATTAGAACACAGGTTTGAAAGGGATACATATAGTACAATGCTGTTTTGTCTCCACTATCTGAAGAAGCAAAGATGAGCAGGAAGGAAGAGGGAAATCAAATCTGAAATGTGACACTCCTTATGAAATATAGCTGGGCCTTCTTTGGCTCCACATGTATTAATCTGATCTAGCATAAGAGGAGATGTTTCCTTCAGTCTAGTTGCATTTGAGAGCCACAGTTAGTTTCTGGAGTTGCAGGGTGGGATCAGCAGAATAGGATTTCCAACGAGGTGGAGCAGAAGAGTTGGGAAGAAGGTGTATTGTGATTCGTCACTGTGTTGATAAGAAAGGTTTGCTCTTTTCTCTCTCTGCCTTCACCTTCAGGAGGACACTAGCTACTGCTAAGGGAGGAAAGGGCAACAAATATGAGAAAGGACTGATTTACAGAATATTTATAAAGAAGTTGTACTTTCAGAATAGCAACAGCCCCAAGCACTGCATGAACATAGTGGGTCTGGTGGGCTGCATGGTAGTATCACCAGATATAGGCTTCTGAATCCCTACTTCTCTGACTGGTTAGTCACATAAGCATTTCCATTGGCTTCAGTCATCAGGGTCATGAAAAGCCACATGTGAGCTGCATGTAAATTCTTGAAGCTTGGCTACTATTTAAGTCTGGGTTATCTAAAGCTAAAGCTCAGGCCAGAGGGCTCCTATGCCATGTTTGGAACTTCATGGCAGTGCTCCTGCGCAGTTGAAGGAAGACTTGAGCGTGTGGAGGCTTTCTCAAGCTATAATTGTGGAGGTGAGACTGAAGATGGATAAAGATTCTGGAAAGACATCATCAGTACTGAGGGCAGTTTAAGCCTCTAATTTTCTCTGAAGTCGTATAGGAGAGCTTACACATCATCACTTTCCCCACACAGGAACAGAGTCATGAAAACTTTTTAAAGTTTAACCATTATTTCTTAAAGTACTGCAGAAGCTCCTGCAGCTCTTTGCTGATGTGCTGGTTCAGAAGGAGCTCAGTCTCCACCCAAGAGCAGTAGAGCTGTGGTCTCCTGCTGACTTGCTTTTCCTGGTTGGGCTAAATTATGTTTAATGGCTCAGGCTAAGTAGTCTGGTGTGGACAGTGCCTCTGAGCTGAAGAACTGGTCAAGCATCCACTGTCTCTGTGCTCCTTCACTGACTCCAGAAGAAAGAAAATGTGAAACATGATATGGAAACCAAACTGTACTGTTGCAGTTGCCCAAGAAGAGAAGTACTTTTATGGAAAAGAAACCAAAGTGATTTGTTGTGGTGATTGTGAAAGGTGTGGAAGGAGCCTGGCCCTACTTGACTTCCATGTATATCATTCTCATAACACATATTCTTTCTTACCAACAGTTAAGAAAATGCAGCTATCAAACTCAGTGCTTTGAGATGTATCTACTTTTGATTGTCCAATGTAAGACATTTTTTTTTAAATCTCTGTCCAGATGCAGGAACTGTGCTCAGTGTTGCTGGGAGGGGAAGTGCATTGGAAGCACTGTTGGAGAAAAATAAGTGCATAGTGGACATTGAAGTTGAATGTCAAGCTAACTGCTGGTAATTTTGTTTTCAAATGATGTCTTTTTGATGACCTGAGGCTAGTAGATTTCTCTTTTTTTCACCTTCTTCTTATTTCATCAGTTCAAACCTTGAAATGTAAGTATGATTATTAGGAAAACAGTGTGGTTGTTGCTTTTAAAGGATGATGCTGACAGTGTAGCTGCTTATAGGCTCTTGGTATGTTGCTTTGCTTGGAATTTGGACAAGCTAGCCACTGAAGCAGAAAAAGCACAGCCACTGTTGTCAAATATTATTGGTGCAATGTGCCTTTATATGTGCCTGGCTGAGCAGCATCAAATGGCATTTGACATGGTTCTTTCCCAAGGCCATAGCTTGCTGCATACAGCAGACTCTCAGTTAAATCACTTTTATATCTTATATTTATACACACACATGCATGCCTCATGATTAGAATCCATCAGGGTGATTTGCATGAATTTGTAAAATATTCCTTCACCTACCCTGCTTAATTTTTTCATTTGATATTAATAAGCCACTTTGAAAATCATGGCCTCTTCCAAAAATAGTATCCTCAAGTTAAATAAGCCTCAATGCATCTGACTGTGATATACAGCAGTCACAAATATGTTTTCTGAAGTAGTAAAAAAAGGCCTAAAATTAGTGATTTAGCAGATGTTAAATTGTACAATTATTGGGGTTTTTTTTCCTCAAATATTTCTTTGATTATGACTTTCAGAGCTATAAGTTTGTTGTTTTGTTTAGTTTTGGGTTTTTTGTTATTGTGAAGCACTGAAGTCTTTCTGTTAGCTGTAGTTATGAGGGAATATAAACAGCATTTACTTTTTCTGCCCTCGATGGAAATAGAAATCGAGCTCCATTATGTAACATGTTCTACACAAATCACGGGGAAATGCCACAGTGTATTTAAGTAGCATTATTTTTGAACAAGTTGATGCTTTAACAGCATTATTTTAAATGCCACTTTCCTTTCTTGTTAGGATTCTTCTGTTGATGATTTGTTTTGGAATTCATAAAAGCAGTTTTTCAGAGGTATAACAACTTTGATGCCATAGATGTGCAAATTTAAAATTAGAGTTGGTTGCTTCTCATCTTTTACTTTTGTATGTCTCCCTTCTTTCCAAATAAATGATGTAAAGAATAGGTATCAGCAGTGAGAGCAGGTATTTCATATTTGAGTGAAGAATTCACCATGTATTTCTGTTTTAGATGAATTTTGACTAATCTAAACTAAATAATAGTGGCATCTTTTCTGCATGCTGTTTTTATTTTTCTGTTCACTTTAGACTGAGATGAAAAACACCTGCCAATCCATATTGAAACATTTGTGTTTCATTGATTGCTACCTGCAGGGACTATCTCAGTAATGACTGTGTAACAACTTGGGGGTGAAAATGATCTCTCTGTCTAGTCTTGCGTGGGATAGCTCCCTATGGAGAAGGACAAACCGGTCAAAGCCCCACTGCTACATTGCCCTAGACTTGTCTTTTCAGACTTTGTTCACCATACCTCATGCTTGCTGCTGGCAACAAACATGGGTTTTTTTAGCCCTGGATTATGAAATTACAGTTTTATTAAAGCCTGTGCAGTATGTTGTTAACTTGGTAAGAAAAATATCTGCATTAACTTTTAACTCAGATAATAGCCTAGCCTGTTTTGCTTTAATTCTTCCAAAATCAAATTCCAGGAGAAGAAATATGTAATAGATTTTTTTACAAGCTAGAAATTAAGTTTACTGTGGACATCATGTCAGACTATTTAGAATTTATCATCTTGTCACTTTTTAGTTCAACTGAATTACAAGCTGGTAATTGTAAGTGCACTATTAGTATATAATATGTTCCCAATTTAATAATTTGTATTTAAAAGTAGTTTCAAGAACACCACTGCTACTTGAGTTTCGCTCCTAATTTAGGCAAAGTAATTAATTGATTCAGTGTTCCTTTTCTTCCCTTGAAGAGTGAAAGTGGTAGAGGAAGGGTAAAGCATGAAAAAGGAGGAAAGACTATATGGTGGAGAAACTATTGATTAGCTGCAGTCAAATACACAGACTAAACCAGGTGGATCAGGAGCAAGAGAAGACTATAATCTTTTCCAGTTATAGCAATATTGCAACAATAGTTCTAGAGTTAGTTTAAAATATTTCAGGCTAACTTACTGTTCTCTTGAAAATATTGTGTATCTTGGTAAGTATTGAAAAATAAATAATTATTCTTTAGTTTGAGCCTACTGTGGTTCAATATTGTTTAAAAGGAGCACATATGACTGTGCCACTGCTCAAGTTTTATATACAGTGTTTGCCTAAAGAGGAGGTGGTGCATCATCCCTTCTAAAAGATATCACAATTTCCAGAAAATCTTTATTCTAAAGGTGGTGGCTGATTTCAACTTTCATTTTAACATAAAATAACGCTTTCTAAATACATCTTCTTAATGGAAGTTACTTCTTCTTCTACTCTAGGTGATACATGTTTTGTTTTCAGAATTTAACCTTTCTAACTTCTAAAATTGATTAATTCACATTGAATTCGAGCTTCAAAATTCTACTTCTTTTCTTTGAGCTTCCAAAATAGTAAACATGTTTACACTGGACATACTCTGTTACTCTTTCTGTAAGTGGCCACTTATGCATGAGAATTGTCAAATTTTTATAAACTACCATTGTTTCCTTTATTTCTATAAAACTGTTTTTTAAAAAAAGAATGGCATTATTTTATTTCTTTTAAATTTCTCTCCCTACTCCATTCCTCCTTTCATCTGCCTGCCTTCAGACCATTATGGCTGCTTCTCTACCAAGAGATGATTTTGTTTTCTTTGTTTTCTAATCACTTAAAGGTTAAGCATGCTTGGCAAGATGTTCAGAAAATGTAGTGATTTCTGAGTGTCTTACTCTGAGGGTTTAAAGAATCATGATTGCCAGTGAACACTGAACATTAGTTCTATAAAAAATAACAACTCCTGAACATGAGCTAAATAGTGCCAGCAGTCATCAGTTGTGAAAGCTGTGGATCTAGTACATTTTAATCATCCAAGTGGAGATGTACAGCTTGTCAGTGGTGGCTTCTTAATGATTTTATAATTCTGTTGAGTTTTGCCTGTTCTTTTCTGAGCTGAGTTCTTTTCTGATGCATTTTCCTAAGATGGATCTGATTTCAGGAAAAACAAGACTTTTCACAATCTCAAAACTGATGGTTTGCCACATATGATTTGAGAGTATGTGAGGAGCACACTAAACAAGATATTCTGGAGAATAATTTTGAATTGGTTAACTGTATTAGTATTGATTTTTTTTTGTCCTTTCAAGCTTCCCTGTTATAAATGTAGAAATAACTGCATGAAGCACAAACCAGAAGCCACTGTCTGTGTAAGTGTACAACTTAGTGGTGGTCTGCTTATATATAACACTTGTTTGATATAAAAACAGCAGTAAGATTAATATTCAGTCCAGCTCAAAGCAGGGTCTTCAGCAAATTCCACTGATTTCAGGCTGCCAAATAAAACCAGTTTTTTTAATTGCTGACTTTAACAGTGAAAACATTTTTGCTTTCATTTCATGAAAACAGCTTACCCTAGACAACATGTAATGGGAAATTTTCTACTACTTCATTCAAATATTGCCTCCCATCCAAATCCTCAAATGTGCATTAAACTGAAAATTGAAAATAATTTGCCCAACAAACTAACATCAGTGGTAAATGAGCTATTATGAGCATTTAAAAAAAAAAAAAAAAAGGAGTTAATTAATTTTTTCCTTCTATAGGAAAAAAAAAGCTTAAAGTGTGTGATTTCGAGGTCTTGAAACTCCTTGTAGACTTGGCCTTGTAAGTACACGGAAATCTTAAGTAACTAGTAATTTTTAGGAAATATAAATGTTATATTTATTATAGTAAATACTTTCTTGTCTCTCAACAATAATGTTGGATTGACTTTTTTTTCTAATTTAATTTCAGTCTTCAAATTTGCTATGATTCTAGAATACCTTTTATGAAATACCTTAGAGTAATACACCAGAAATGTAGAAATCCATTAGACAGGAAAGAAGTTTTATGATTAAATTTCAAGTTTGTTTTAATAACTCAGACAAAATAAAATGGCTAAAGTACATGACATTCTTTTTATATCACCAATGAATTAATTTTAATTTTGTAAAATTGTAAAATGTGTAATTCTTCTCCATTGCATCTGAATATTGCAAAGCTTTTCTGTCTCTACATGTATCAATCAAGCTGAAACCTCCCTTATATATATTGCTCTGTAATAAAAGGTAAAAATACAAGAATGTAACTACCTGGAACACTCTGATGGTAATATTTAGTATTTGCTGCTACTGAATTACATATAAGAGTGTGGGAAGAGTGTGAAAATCCATCAATAAGAACATGCAATTCTTTTTGGAAGGAAGATAAAATACCTTGTTTGTTTTTTCAATTCAGATCTGATTTGGATGCTAGACACACCACTAAGTCTTCTGCAGTTGCATTGCTTCAGGGTCTATGAATGTGGGCAGATGAAGGACTTACAGGACTTTAGAAGGATTTCACACATTCATTGGGGCATATTCAACAAGATTTTTTATCCCTAAAAGGGGTGCATCAGAGGATTGAATATTAATTTGCATTAGAGATCTGAGGGTGCATCTGTATATTTTATAAATTGTATTAATATTTGTAAATCTGCAGATTACTGTAACTCAGTGAGATCAGCTGCCTTATAAGACCCTCACATGTATGAATCTTACTCGTTGACCACAACTCAGCAATTCTCTGAGGCAAGTGGTCTCCTTGCAAATAGTTACACTTATTTTCTCTAGTGATTAACAGATGATCCTGCCACTGTTGTTTTTTGAGTTCTTCATGTGTTTTGGGATTGTTGACTGTCTGTAAGTACCAACGAAGTATCTTTGTGACAGGAAATCGTTCTGGATTAAGTGGATCCAGAATGTTATGTAAATCTGGCTTTTTACCTGTCTCATAATCAAGACTACAATCAGTAGTGGACTAAAAAGAGGAACCAGGATCAAGAACAGTAAGAAGAGATAACAAGAGAAAGGGTTAAAGGCCACTAGACCTTGTACAGATAATTCTGTTTGGTCTGGAAATCTTTTATACTATACCTCATATTTCTTATGTAAGGATTAGACTTGTAGTTTCTTGGGGAAAAAAAAGAGCAGCCTGAAGAGAAAATAGCCCCAAAGAATATTGAAATTTCACTGTACGGACAGTAGGTGGATTTGTAAAGAGACTAGGAGCAAGTTGACTCATAAAATCCTATATCAATTAAAAATATGTAAATCCTGAAACATATATAAACATTGAATTGCAGCATCTTATCCAAATTATTAGTTTAGCAGCTTTGCTTGAGTTAAGCCTAGTTTTGATGAACTGATCTAATATTTCAATACATATATTACATGTACATATTGAAATTTGAATATTGAAATATTGAAATACATTGAAATATATTGAATACATATTGAAATACTATAGTATCATATTCAAATGTAAAGTAAATATTTCATGCTGTTCAGCAGACTTAAAAAATCAAGTACCAGTGGAGCTGTCATGTGAACATGATGCTTCTTTGTTTACTTGGAACCCCCACTAGAAAAAGGTGGAAGCCACACGCATCAAGCTAGTTTT